>JXOV01009789.1:0-14360 GCA_001014945.1 Clogmia albipunctata | reverse complement strand
CGGCCACAAACGGAAGGTATACTTCTTGCTTTTAGTGTCTGGCCTCCAACCCGTTCTCTCTTTCTGGTTGTCATATCATCTAATCCCGAGAGAAGTGGTCGCTTAATCCTGTTATTTAACATGTTTCTGTACTTTTTATATATTATATGAAAGGAATATTAAATAATATGTCAATTTATCTGTATTTTTTATTAAAAATATTTTGTATTATAAGGGTGAAAAATTCCTTTTTTTAACGAGGAAATAAGTGTGAAATCCGAGCTTTTAGGAGAATTTTCATCGTTTCCGAGTTAAAAATCGGATTTTATACAAGAGGAACATATTTTTGACACTAAAAATTTACATAAAACTAATTTAATTTTTTTTTTATTTTACAACAATCTCTAATTGAATGGTTTTCGGGTATTATTTGACCGTTATAACAACCTGAAATAAAAATTGTAAAGTTTTCCTCGAAAAGGCGCCGAAATTTGGACTTTGATACAAATTTGATTGACTTTCTTTTTTTCACTGGTTAAATAAAAATTCAAAATGTTCACCAGTGTCAAACAGTGACGCATTACAAAACCCTAATCTATGTGGTAAAGCGAACCGTTCGGTACGAAAGTGCTAAATATATTTTAATTATTAATATCATAAAAGCAAAATAAAATTGATAGAAATGGTAATTCTTATTAAATATTTAAATAAACACATTTTATAGAGCAAAAATTGTTAGAATACATGTAATAAACTTTATTAGGGGCATGAGCTTGTTGAATTTTTAGCAAATGAGAATTTGTAATTTAATTTAAGAGTTTTATTTTATTATACTGTCAAAATCTCTTAATTTGTTCTTTAATAAAAAAAAAACAATTTAATCCGTAGTAGTAACGACAAAGAAAACAAATACATAATTAATTATCCTCCTAATCCAGGGGTTCCCAAACCTTTTCAGACCGCGGCGCACAGTTTGGAAACTCATGTCCTAATCTATAAAACTAATCAAGGAATTAATAACTAATTCATTACAGTAGAATCTAAAGCAAAGGTAACCAAAGGTCAAATCAATTACGAATGACAACTGAAATGAAAACCCACATTATTAAAATAATTTGAATGTTTATTTAAACTAATACCCTTATTTTCAAATACATTTCGACGTAAATTGCCATATGCAAATTGATACGACGGTAATTCATTTTTTGTTGCGATTTAATCATTGGCCACTCGACGACTAAGCATCGAGATAATGTAAAAGGCTTACCTGTGATTGTTGAACCGACCCATTGATAACCGTTATCTTTAATTAAAATAACTCATATACATTTATTAAATACGGTAGATTACATAAGCATTAACAATTTTTACACTGATTTTGGAACAGCGGAAAAGAAATGAGAAAATAAAATAATAAACCAGAAAAAGAGAGAAAATCAAATCAAAATCGCTGATTCCTGTAAATATCCTTTGGAATGGTGCTTTAGTTGAGGAAACGAATGGACATTTTCTGCTCCACGTCTGTCCTTTCCAGTGCTTTGCAAAAGTCGTCAAAGGAAATTGTTCCCTGTCCAATTTGATCGGCTTCAAGAATTGTGCGTTCCGCGATGCTGATGAGCTGCTCCTGGCTAATGTTATCCCCCACCATCATGTGCAAAATACTGAGCAGCTCGTCCCGGGAAATGGAATCATCATCGTCCAGGTCGTACATTTTGAAGGCAAATCTCAATTTATCGGTTCTGCTGTTCAATTTATTGGGACGATTCTTTTTCGGCTGACGGAATCGGGCCAGCACTTTCATAAACTGGCGGAAATTGACCCTGTCATCGTTGCTCTCCGCGAAGAACGCGTGAACAATTCGTTCGCAGAGGGGATTAATGGCCAGCTCCGGAATGCGCAAAAAGTCCTCCCGGGACAAGGTGCCGCAATCACTGCGATCCAACGATGTAAAACGCGAGTAGAGGCGTTCAATTTGATTCGGAGTGACTAGAAATAACCGGAAAATCCCTTAATAAAACCGTCCAATAGAAAATTTCAGTCTCAAGGTTTTTATACATAATTATTGCTCATTTTCAACAAGCTATAGAACTCGTAATTGGCACAAATGGCAAAACAAGTGTTTAATTAGTATTAAACAAAGTAGCTTTTTATCAAATCTAGTTCAAAGTGCGCTTCAAGAGATAAAAAACAGCCACAAATATGAGGGCAAAAACTTACATCCAGTTTCTTCGTGGATTTGCTGGATTTCCTCCTCCCTCAACAGCAAAGATGACTTGTTACCCATTGTAGTACGTTTTCAAGTATGTGTAATCTGTAAAAACCAACTTTTAACTTCACTGGGCTTTAAGTTAAATGAGCATTCCGCAAAAATAATAATGATTGCACTCAACAAAAAACACAATAATAATGAAAATGGCAGACGTCAAATCAAGGTGACATTTGTGACTTGTCAAATCTCTTTGGATGTAAACAAAACAATTTTTGTTAAAAATTCTGATTTTTTACCTTTTAAAACGTTTCCTACCCACAAATAATAATATTCAATATAAAATCAATAATATAACACTCAAAATGGCAACTGGATACGACCATATCTCACGTTTGAATACGGCTTTGTCGGCAATTAAAGTGCTTAGGTCCAGCGTTGGACAAATATTTGAAACCCTCGCCTCTGGAGTAAAATCAGACCATTCGGATGATGGAAAATACGTACTGGAATTACAGGAGCAGTTAAATGCCGTTACAATTAATTTAAGGTATGCACTTAAGTCAAATCTTTCCGAAAATGTATTAAAATTTTAATTTTCAGAGACGTGGAATCCACTATCAATGTCCTACAGCCTGTGCAAGGGTCTTTTAATCTGGGAAACACTTCATTTTTAAACCAGGAAACTACTCAAGATAGGCAGGCTCTTTATGCTCAACTTGTGAACAGTTACAAGTCCATAGATAAGGTTTCTATTTCATATTGAATTCCCTTTATAGTTCTTAAATTTCCTTTTCTTTTTATTTTAGATCAAAGAGCACAGCAATGTAGCTCATTCTCTACTGAGCCAAAATGCTTTAAAGAGAAGTTATTTCACAAACTCGGCAAAGAGAAGACGCCCTCTAACGTCCAGCCACAATGTTTTACCTCAAGCCGTGGATCATGTTCTGAACAACATCGATAGGACCTTCAACGACATGACCTTTAAAATTTTAAGACCTTTTGCAACGAATGTTATTCTACAAGTAAGTAAACTATTTTAATTTTTTGTCAGAATTATTACATTAATATGAGTGCAAAAATAATAATTTCCTAAAAAAATTTTAAAAAAAGTTTATATGACTTAAAAAAATAGTTTATAATTTCATTTCTTTAATATTATTCGTTAATTTAACAATAGTTCCAATAAATCGAATCATATTAAAAAAAATTATTAAACACATCAATCTAAATTTAAAAAATTTTCTTTAATATTTTTTTGAAAAGAAATTCCTATGTGGAATATAAGAACATCAAACCCTACAAATTTATTACGGATACGCATCCGCAAAAAGTTACCGCGGATGCCTCACAAGGCAAGAAATTTAGTGGAACATCGATCGGATACATGATTACCATTTAAAAACGAAAATTTTCTCTTGGTAACCAAATCAAACAATGCGGAAACATTAATTATTTAATGAAGTTGCTAAATATTGTTGGTGTTATTTTTGCAACCATAAAAAAATTGTTTTTTTTAATAAATAAAAAAATAACACATTTTTTCTTATTAATGATTAAGTCAATTATGAGTTTTATAATTAAATAATCGTTTTTTTCCTTTTAGGTAAGTCTGGGTCGAGTGTTAAAAGCAGCAATCGTCTTCAAGGGGTTAATGATCGAGTGGGTGGTTGTAAAAGGGTTTGAAGAATCCCTGGACGAAGTCGATGATCTGTGGACAGAGTCTAGGCATAAAGTTTTTCAGAAGGTACGAGACCACACCCATTGTGCGATGCTCCATTTTTATTCGCCCACTTTGCCTGAATTGGCAGTAAGGAGTTTCATGACCTGGATTCACAGTTACATTTCCCTCTTCTCCGATCCCTGTAAAAAGTGTGAAAAACACCTGCAAAACAACTTACCGCCAACATGGAGAGATTTCCGTACTTTGGAACCTTTTCACGAAGAATGTAAACATTAAATCAGATTTTTCACCATTAAAATTTATTTCTCTTTTACCATAATTTTACTTTACAAAGATGTTTCTCCTTTTTATTAACATTTATTTTTTTTTAGAAAAAATAGTTGATTTTGTTGTTAATCTACTTCCAACTTTCTGAAACTGCCCTGAAGACTGGACCAGTCATCAGGAGCGGCACCGCACGAATTGATGGCGCTGACATGTCCCTCAATTTCATTTGCGGTGAACAACTTCACATTTACAGCCAACAAGTCGTTATTTTGTTGCTTTTCTTGAGCTGCAATGATCTCCTTCTTCCAGAGCTCAATCATTTCCGCCATTGGCATTTCACCTCCGTATTCTTTTGGTAAAATGCTCTTATCAAAGTCCTCACAATCTTCCAGTTTAGAGAATATTTTAATGCGGTTTCTCATTTTCTCGCTCAATAAAGAGATCCCGAATTCGACCACAGACGTTAACATTTTCCAACTAGGATTAATGTTGAAACAGATTCCTTGTTTGTGACGCATTGGCACAAATTGTTCCCCATTTTTCACCAAACGAATAGCTTCTTTTGGGGAAAACAGGGACATGTGCTGTAGTGAAAATCCACTGGCGTCTCCAATATAAGTGAAACCGCAAATTTGATTCCTTTCGTCTTCAATTAAGATTTCAGAAGTTAATGAGTAGGCTCTCAAAATATCTTTACTAGTGTGCTTGTTCAAATCAAACACTCCTGGTCGGGCCAATACCACTCTGCGACCGTGTTTGTCGCGCTTTGCAAGTGGAAACAAAAAACCCAGGTCAATTAAGTCCAAAATAGTTGGCTCATTTAAACTTGAATTTATAAAGATCCCGTCATTGTAATGTTGACGGAGAAGAATGTATCGTTCCAGACTCTGATGAACACTGGGCAAACTGAATTTTTTACACCGTAAGAAACGTAGCAGGAAATTAGAATCTGTAATGAAATAATTTTACAATGTCAATATGGTAATTTATACAAAAATACTCTTCATTAATTATTTTTTAGTTTTATTATTGAGAGGACTGGCTAAGTAAACAATTAGAATTGAAAGTAAAAAAATTATACACATCGTATTTAAAAATATCAGAGATGTTTCACGTTAATTAAACTCGTTTTAAAGGTAATAATAATTTACGACAAAAAATAGTTCAGATATATAATGCTATTATGTATTATGATATTTGTTTGTTTTATATTACATAGAATGTTTAAAAAAAGAATGGACATATTTTATATTCTTTTCGATCAATTATTTTTGAAAAATAAAACGAGTATTTTATTTCGAAAGACGAGTTTAGCGATTACTTACCAAATCGACATTTTAGAATTTTGGGATTCTTTTCAATCCATTCCCTCAAAGCATTTAGTGCAAATTCTCTGGTTTCTTCAGTTTCACGTAGCTCATTTTCTGCAATTGCCTTTAACTCATCCCCCAAATCGAATGAATACTTGTCAACTGGAGTCACTTGTTTGTCCTAATGAAGTAGAGGAAATAATTAAGCAGTCATTACTTTCCCTTTTGTACCTAAATTATGGTCGTTAAATTTTATGTTAATGGATTTGCTTGCAAAAAGGTACTTGGTAAAACCGCCAGTTATACAATATTACATTGCTATTTTTTTATTTTTCTTTCAGAAATTTCTAAATAAATTTTGCTGGTGAAATCCACTTTAAATAATAATTGTTTATAATCAGATGGAAATCAGATTGAACATATGCGTAAAATGTTGATGGACATCGGAATTATAATTATCCAAACACTTATCGACTTGCGCAAAAGCTCTTGTCCCTCACAAAAAATCACTTACACTCATCTTAAAACAACACTGTTTGTAATTTTGTGTACACTTTATCTGAACTGGAAGCTACGACAGTCGGCCTAAGACTGAAGAGAGAAGAGATGACCGACTCATTAAGTACCACATTTGTCTCGTAAAAACTTTTTATTGCAGATTTTTTTCTGTATTTTTATTCTACTTGTTAACTTTTTTCCTGAATATAGCTACAAATTTATCGCCATTATTTCGAGTGACTTTCATGCCCTCTTCACTAGTTCCGTAGAGTTTGGGTAGAAGAGGATCACTCTGTAGTTCTTCTAAGGGAATTTCCTCAAAATTGGGATGTTCACGTAAATGTTTTGCCATCCAATCGTGAAGATCTTGAACATCGGTTATTGTGTAGATCATTCCTCCTTCTGCTAAGAAATAGCTGTACTCCGTTAGAAGATCAGGATTGATGATCCTCCATTTGTGCTTAGCCTTTTTAAAATGTGGATCTGGATAAAGGAAGAACAATTTTTGGAGTTGTCCTTTGTGGAAATAATTTGGCAAATATTTCATTGCATTAGTTCGAATACAGGCAATGTTCCCGTATTGTCCAGGATGATTAACTCTTAACGCTTTAATACGATCCATCACGTAGTCAGATACTTTTACGCGAATTTCCATTCCTAAGGCGTATTTGTCTGGGTATATTTTCCCTAATTCAACTGAAATTTTTAAAGCCTCAATTAAACTTGGTTTCTAAAAGTAGTCCTCATTTAAACATACCTAAAAACCCTCCATATCCGCATCCAATATCCACAAACTCGACTTTGTTGTCTCCGATTTCAGGATACAGTTCCTTCCATTGCATCAAATCAGGATGAAAAGGACTATTTTGAAGAAAATCGTTAGAAAATATTCCACAATTTAGTTAAGTACAACTTTTTACTCACTATTCAAATGAATGATCTGCAATAGGGTTAGAATGGGCCCGTTGTCTATAGAACCGCTTCTGAGGTAGCTTTATTTCTTCCGGAACTACTTCCATTTTACAATTTTGTAAATAAAAACACGTTGTTTTGATGGGAATAGAAATTCGTTTCAGTAGTGTGTGTGTTGTAACGTCAAAATCTTACAGTAAAACCCCGAAGAGCATTTGTCAAATTTAAGTAAAAACCAAATAATTTGAAAACAACTACAGTCAAAAAAGAAAACGTTAAAATGGAAACTCCGCAAAGAAAAGCGAAAAATGCTCCCAAAAATAACATTGGAACGCCACTGCAATTGCCAGCAACGCCCTTCCTACAAAGACTTGGATTTGGAACAGGTAAACTAATACAGTTTAACTCAGAAGATACAATTTCATTGAAAAATTACAAATCAATTTCAGGCGTTGAGGTATACAGAATTCAAAGAAGTGCCAGTACTAATCTTATAAAATCGCCATGGGCCGTGAAAAGAGTCACCAGGCGTGTTATGATTGCTGGGGATAAGGTTTTTAATAAAAGGATTCTTGAGGAAGCGGAAATTCTTCGGCGTTTAAATCATCCAAACGTGATCGGTTTTCGTTCCATTGTAAAGGATACAGCAGGCCGGGACGTATTGGCTCTGGAGGACTGTGACACGTCCCTTGGCGACATCTTGGAGGCCAGATTAGACGAGAACCTTGGCTCTCTGGAAAGTGCAAAATGCGAAAAAGTGATTTCAGACATTGCAAAAGCCCTGGATTACATCCATACTGAAGCTAAGATTCTACATGGAGACATTAAATCTCACAATGTCTTGGTTAAGGGACAGTTTTCTATTTGCAAACTATGTGATTTTGGGGTTTGTCTTCCATTGAAGAGCAACGGATATTTGGACTTGGAAGCTTCTCCATTTGCCAATTACGTTGGTACAGAACTCTGGTCCGCAAAAGAAGTTTTTGAAGAGGACGAGGAATTAATCACCACTAAGGCCGACATTTATGCCTTTGGAATAACGATTTACGAAATGATCACTTGCCAGCCTCCTTTTATAGCAGAATTGTGTGACGATGAAGAATACACGGAGAACAATGATTCTTTAAATACAACTGAAGAAGACTCAAATATTACAGAAATTTTGGAAAAATCTCTCTCTCAAACTAGAGGAAATAGACCAGCTCTTCCAGAAGCCTTGGCTTTGGGAGATGAATACAATCGCATCATTGAAATATTTTATATCTGTACCTGTGAAGACATTGAAGATCGGCCATCTGCTAAAGTTATTGTCACAGCTTTTGAAAATAACGAAAAATAAGAAATTACATATTTTTTTAACTTTTATATTATATTTTTGTATTGTATGAAATAATAAATTTTTTATATAAAAAACTATTGAATTATTTCATTAATATGTTCTGAAAAATAAAAAGAGTTCCGAGATAAACCATGTGTGTATGTATTTCTTTATATAAAATAAACTATTACTGGTTAATTTATTTATAAAATAAACTTATAAGACTAATGCCTATACTGCCCTAGTGAGCGGTTACCAAATGGCGGGCCGAAACATTATTATAAAAATAGGTACAGACCAACGCTTACGGGAGGAGGATGCCGTTAGCGCCACTCATAACTTCAAGGATTCACGATGGGGCATAAGATAACTCATTCATGGGGTTTTCGGTCCAATTTTACATTACATGTACTATTTTGATTCCAAAACAAATTGTAATCATTTTTTTGTTTACATCGAAATCGCGCCAACCTCTGTTTGTTATTAAATGTTCAAATTGAAACAAACCTGTTTTTCGTCGTTGATTTTAGCTAGAAGTGTTACAGGTATTGATTTTGAATCTCTATCATCATAATAACAACCAAAAACATTATAGAAAAGATGAGTATCCGACAGAAACTGCAAAAAGTAAAACGAAAAGATTTGAACGTAGAAGAAACCAAACAAATTGAATTAAAAACACAAAAATGGGAGCCAGAGCATTGGAAAGAAGTTCTGGACAACCTCAGACAGATGCGGAAGGAGACTCCAGCCCCAGTGGACACAATGGGATGCCATAAATGCTGTGATTCCGACGCAGATCCCAAAACAAAGCGATACCAGACACTTGTTGCTCTAATGCTTTCCAGTCAAACAAAGGACGAGGTTTGTTTGAATTGATTCATTTATTTGGTATACTCATTTAATAATTTACTATAATAGGTGACATTTGAGGCAATGAAGCGCCTAATATCGAAAGGATTAACCGCTCAAAGTATTATGAACTCGACTGAAAATGAACTGGAGAAAATACTGATGCCAGTCAGCTTTTACAAGGTAGGTTTAATGCTGTTTAATTGAAAATGTCTTGTAGGTATATTCTGGAATTTCCTTCATTTCCCCGAATACGGCTTTGTCAATTCGACTCTTTGGTGATCCTACTTTTTGGAGCCAATGTTTCCTAAAAACAAAATCTGGTTATTTTCTCTTTTGTGATCAAAATTCAGGAGGTACATTTCATTTATCTGTGGCGTTGGTCCTTCTAGAATCCCTTTAACTGTTCCTTCAAACGAATTCTTGCACCATCCTTTTATTTCTAGCTCCAGGGCTCGTTTTTGGGTGAACTTTAAAAAAACACCGGTTCATAATTTGTTTAATACTCCATTATTACTTACCTTTCTAAAGAAAACTCCTGTAAAATATATAAATCGTTAAATAAAGAATCAATTACCAACTAATATTATTACCCTGGACAATTCCAAAGACCTCAAAATCGCAGGTAAAAATCCTGCTCATTTTGTAACCAACTCTAAAATAAATGTCACCTTGGCAAAGATTTAAACTTCAATCAATTTCAACGGTTGCTTGGATATTATTTTATTTACAGAACAAAGCCAAGTTCCTGATCAAGACCAGCCGAATTTTAGAGGCAGAATACGTCGGGGACATCCCTAAAACGGTGGAAGGACTGATAAAATTACCCGGAGTTGGTCCTAAAATGGCTCACATTTGTATGAACTCAGCCTGGGGAATTGTTACAGGAATAGGAGTTGATACTCACGTCCATCGAATCTCAAATCGTCTGAAATGGGTTCAAAAAGAGACCAAACAACCAGAAAATACTCGAATCGAACTGGAGAAATGGATACCCTACGAACTGTGGGACGAAGTCAACGTCTTGCTTGTCGGATTTGGGCAAACAATTTGCACTCCAGTTTCTCCTAAATGTGATCAATGTCTTAATCAGGATATTTGTCCATCAGCATTTAAATCCAAGAAAAAGAACAAGTAAAATATGCCATAGGATAGGAATTGAATTCTCTTTCTTGTCATTTCCAAATTGTTATAAGTTCAAATATCTGAAAAAATAAATGAATAATAAAAAATTAATAAAAAAAAAACATTGAATCATGTTTAAAAAATATAATTTTTATTTGTACAGTATTATTTTCTACTCTTTCGTCCCTTTTTAACTCCTTGTGACTTTCTTCCAGCTGGCTTTTTGTTGCCGTGTTTTTGGGGCCCTTTCTTGTTAAAATTTCCCTGACTCTTAAACTTGGGCTTCATCTTTTGTTTCTTTTGCCTAGCTTCGGCCTCTTCGTCTAACTTCTGTTTTTTAATCTGCATTTTAGTTAATTGTGGTTCGTTAGCTCGTTTCCTTGAAGCGCCTTTTGTAAATAAGTATTCGTCTGGAGCAACACCAACTTCCTTTTTGAAGTAATCTGAATCGTTTTCTTGATGTTCCTCTTCTTCTTCGGGTTCGTCTTCCTGTCTCTGTTTCTTCATTCCAGCTAGAGATTTATTTTTCTGGTCTTGTTTAAGCTCTTCCTTTTTCTTCTTGTTCTCGTTTTGTTCCTTGGTTCTGGATTCTCTCAACTTTTGCCTTTGCTTAATCTTTTTACGAATCTGTTCCTTTTCCTCCTCAGTTTTGACTATGAGGTCGTGGTAAAGGATTTCCCCATTGAAAAGGCCATCTTCAATCTTCATCAGCTGGATTGTCATCCGTGGACCAAGTTCATAAAGTTTAATAGCTGATTTTTGGTTTGCAATCGAACCTCTGGATTTCATCTTTTGAGACACCACCACTTGATTGGCATCGTCGTCTTCAAACTCAGAGTCCGTTGCATTATCCTTTTCTATGAAATCAGCAATGTCCTCACATTTTGCCAAATTGGGGATCTTTCCAGTCATAATTCTTTTCACGCCCTTGGAAAGACCAACGGGAAGAACTCGAATTGCAAAGTGCCTAAAGTCAATCAACTTGGTCGTGGGGTTGTAGGAGAACAAGACACATCTACGGATCTGAGCCAGTTTCGCTGTGGCTACATTTATAGTGGGAAACATGTTCTGCAAAGTGTTTGCCATCAGCTTCAAATGCCTCCCCTCTCCGGAAAAACTATTTAGAATAACCAGAGGAGCACTTTCGTAGGCTTTTTCGTCTACATAGGGTCGACGAATACTCGAAATCACATCTCTTATCAGGGTAAATTGGTGGATTTTAAAGACTAAAGTCGGACCACGAGGCAATCTTCCGATTTTCAAAGACAATTGCTCTGTGGATCGATTAAAAACACACATATTGGCCACGTGAAATGTCCCCGACAAGCTCACAAAGTCCTTGATCTTGTTGTTCTTCCGTTCTCGTAGATTTGTTGCCGTAAAAGGTTCCATCACCTTCCGGAAATCCTTGGTCAATTCATTTAGCTTTGGACAAGGAAATCCTCTATGAATTACGAATGAATGTGGCGCGTTTTTCAGCTCCTGAGATTCCTCGTCCACAGCAGTGGTGAGGTTGTTTTTAACACACTTTCCTCGCTTCTTTTTCACCATTTTAAAGCAAATTCAAAAGTTTGTTTATGAAAATACCGCACGTGTTAACTGCGAATGACGTTTGGTTTGACAGTTCAAAAACTGTTGTTGTCAATGGCGGGAAAAAGCCGACCGTAATTTTCTCTGTTTATTAGCAAATTAGGTAATTTTGGAGTATACAATGTAGTTAAATACAAGTAATTCACTTGTTTAAAAAGAATAAAAATTGACTTGTATTTGTAAAATACTGCAGTTATTAATTTTTTCGAAATGGTTATTTTTTCGATTTTTCCAGAAAATTTAAGCATAAAACTTCATCATGGATGACGAGAAGCTCAGATTATGCAAGCAGATATGTGTGCAGAGGTTCACCACGGCCACAATATATAGTTTAATGGCCCAAATTACACCATTAATAGTTTTCCTGCTGTTTGTAAACTTTGACCTATTTCATCCCTTAAATTGGCTGGGTCAGACCTTCTCACTGGTCTTCTCCATTTACACATGGATGTATATGGTTCCCTTGATCGTCATGGTCTTTCTACATGGAATCGTGCTGAGCAAAATATACATGACGAAGACCAATTACTATAGGAATCGATTTGTAATGCACCTAAAGACTATTGGTAAGAAGTTTATTACCCTGGTCTCTTTGTTTGGAGTTGGATTTCAAACAGCCTGGATGTTTGTTAAAATCTTTGAGAGAAATGGCGGAGAATTTTCAACAGAATCGAGGTGGTTTATCTTGAGTAGTGGTGCTTTTATGGGGATTTACTACTTTGTAAAAGAGAAAATGAAGCTAAAACAAGATCTAGACTTTCCATTGATACAGCAGAGTCGTTTTCTAAGGATCAGAGACCAATTCTACTCGAACCTCTATAGGTCCTTGAGAATTTCAATAACGCCAACAATGATTTTTGTCCTAATTTTCTGCTCATGTACTCCATTGTTTAAAGTCAAAATCACAGATTATTGGCTGGATATAAGTGCGTTAATTATGAACTGGAAGATTGTTTATGTGTTGATTTTATCATCACAAATCCTCAGTCAAATGTACTTTTTAGAGCAACTATTTGTCATCTTTTTAACCGAATCCAGACAATTCCAAATAGAAAATTCAACGGGTGATTTGACTTTGAGCGAGGCGTTGGCCATTGATCAGTTTAAAATAATAAATGAATTGGCCAGTTTGGATCTGTTTACACTGAGTTTTAGCAGTGAAAAAACACGACGCCAAGCTATTTACGCCCTAACAATTCCTGGAGGTCATCCCTACAATTGGAAATCTTTATCAGATACAAGTTTAAAGATAATTTCCGAATTCACCAAAGAGCTGTCTACATCAATCGACATAATAACCACATTTGAAAAGAATAAAACAGTCCCCGAGCCTAATCCGGCTGTAACATCGAACCAAAAGGGGCTGGCTACATTAGCAGCAGAAAAGATTTTAACCCGGCAATTGAATGAAAGTTACAATGTTAGGAATATGTCTGTATTTTTGCCAGAAGATAACCAGCCTCAGAACTTGAATTTGATTCAACGCATCCCTCATCCTCAAGAAATAAACCATAAAGTTGAAAATTATTTCTGGTCATTAAAGCAAAAGATTTTTACAATCCCAATCATTCATTACTTGCTGGGAGAGCAGCACTATGAACGATCTTATTTCATACTTAAGAAATCACAACGACTGATCTGGATTACCCAAGGATTGGCTGCTCTGACCAGTCATTCGATCAAAGAGGACAATTTTGGAGTGGTGCAAAAGACATTGCCTCAAATTGTCCAAAAGTTACTAGAATTAAAGGCAGTTTTGGATAAAGTGGAGAACATCAATTTGGGTCGCAAGAAAATCAAACTGCATCACAAAAAGCTTAAAAGTGCAGTGAAAAGAAGCCTGTACATGATTGCTTCTTCGTTTGGCGACTATCTTAACGATCTTATCATGCCAGAAACTGACCGATCTGCCCTGCTTGTCTATGTAAACTATAAGGAACCATAAGAATGTACTCAAATTTGTTTAAAAATAAATTAATTTTTTGTAAGACTTTCGATATTTACTTTCTTAAATTAAATTATAGTTTAAGGGCATATTATAATCGAAATAATTATTTGTATTTGAACGGGTTTCGGGTTTTTTTTACCATTATATCAGCCTGGACAAAAAATTGTAGTTTTTTCTTAAAATGGCTCCGTAATTTAGACTTTGAAAAAAAATTTATTCGTAGATTATGAGCATGGTAAATTGACCTTTTACTGGTAGAACATTCCGAATAAGTCATATGTAAGACGGCCTAGTCCGCGACAACGTGAAATTTTGAAATAAATATTGTACACATTTTTAGCTCTTAAATTTTTTATTTTTCTTTAGAATTGTTATTGAACAACTTCGTATTGTGTGTTCTTATTTTAAAGTACATTTTACATTTAAAGAATAACATTTTAACACAGTTTTTTAAATTAACTTCTGAAGCGAGTGAAATTTAGTTTGCTATAAACTTTTGTCCTGTTTTAAGAGATTTGCCATTATATGAATTAAAAATANGAACAACTTCGTATTGTGTGTTCTTATTTTAAAGTACATTTTACATTTAAAGAATAACATTTTAACACAGTTTTTTAAATTAACTTCTGAAGCGAGTGAAATTTAGTTTGCTATAAACTTTTGTCCTGTTT
>JXOV01009788.1:17951-42443 GCA_001014945.1 Clogmia albipunctata | reverse complement strand
CAGCTGACTTTTCGGTGTGACCAGCGTGTTAATAAAATGTTGAACTAACTGTTATTCAATTTCTTTTCAGTTTCACTGTGATGTCCTGTTGTTGGCAAATGGATCGAAATCAGAGACCAAAGTTTTCCCAGTTGATCGCCTATTTGGCCGACTTTCACGAAGATCTAGGAAAATACATATGAATGGCTAATCTACTGCCATTTGCAACACATTTGTGATATACATTTTATATAGTGATTTAATTAATTTTATGTGAATTTATGTAAGAACAATAAGGAGATTTTATATATATTAGTGTTTCTAAGAAGAAGCGGCCTATTAAGTAGATGTTGTCCATGGTTAGTTTTAATTTTAAAAAAGATATTAACCATATATACAATTGTTCAATGGATTGGTTTCGCTCTTAACTGGACAATTTCGTCTAAGTGGACTGTTTCGAAAATTGACATTAACTATTTATACAAAGAATAACCTTTTTTTATTTATATAAATGTTTCATAGAGTATTATTTCTTCAAAATCACTAAAACTGCACTTGTAACAAATACATAAATTAAAAAATCAGTACAGATCATAGAATTAAATCGATACTAATTATTTTTTTAAAAAGTAATCAGTAACCAAAAAGAATCGACTCGAAAAAAGTAATCAATAATAAAAAGGAATTTACTTAAAAGTATCGACTTTAAAAATCATTAGTCTTAAAAAAAATTAATTGATCAAAATCACTCAAACTACACTTGTAGCAATTACATTATAAAACATCGACAAAAACATATAGAAATAATTGAACACTGAAATTATGACATAGTTCCAAATATTTTCGAAACTGTCTATACTATAATTCTTGAGAAGCAAAGTGGGGTATTTTAATTTCCTAAGATATTAATGATGTTACAAGAAAAATTCCGTTTTAACTCCGGTTTCCAAATTATTATTGTTGTCAATCGTCACTTGGTGTTTGTTGCTATTGTCTTCATTACACCACTTTTAGAATATTACACTAGACACTTTATACACGATCTTACCCCACATCTGCCTCCTTCATGTAATTGTTCTCCACAACTGTATAACTATTCTTGTCAAACTTCTTTATTATATGTGAATAATTGAATGAGTCAATCAGTATCTGTCATTGATTAAATGTTATTTAAGTGCCAGAAACGTTAATTACTATAATAAAGTACGAATATATGAAATTTGATACACATAAGTTGTTTTATTTATAAAATTCTATTGATCGAATACAAACTTTATTGTCCATCATTTGGTTTCTTTTCTTATCATTTTGAATTAACTATTTTGATATTAAAGGAATTCTACACATACATATTCTTAAATATTTTTTTTTCTTTTTTTATATACATAATTAGCTAAATTATTCAATTAATACCTTACTCCCCTAACTTCACATGTAAATCAAGCAGATTATAGATGATGATTATTTTAATATCCTCCTTCATCACCAACCTGCTGCTATAGATAAAATAATCTCTATAATTTAATGCCAAAAATAATGAAAAAGCTGAAGTTATTATAGAAAGATAATTTTTTTAATATTATTTGGTAGAACTGGAAATTAAAAAGGAAATAAATCACCAGTAAAATAATAAAAAATTATAAAAATAATTAAAACCGTTATCGGCTTTATTCAAATTCGAAACTATTATTATTTATTAACTGTCAAAGTGAAGTTTTTTGTTTATTTACAAAAAATTTAATTTTATTTTTGTGCTCGAATAGGAGTTGGGATCAGTGTGGATCATGGCTCCTAATCTCAAGACAAAGAGCCTGGTGTTCGCTACCTTTCTGGCCAACTGTGTAGTCATCGGATTATTGATAGCTGCCTTTTCCACGGAATATCTGATCGTGTCCACAGCAAAACGCCATAATACCACAGAATCAACAGGCCACATCCATATGGGGTTGTTCTCAGGGTCAAAGCAACTAAACATCGCTTACGGTCTTCGAAGCTATCCAATCGATGGTAAAATTTGACGATCAAAAGTGATCCTCATCTTGACCAAAATTAAACTTTCTTTCAGTTCCCAAGATGATTCGCGACGAGCCCAATGTTATAAATTACTGGTACTGGTTGGGCACGGCCTTGGGAGGAGGGTTCGGGCTGTTCGCTTCGGCCATTGGAGCCGTTGCAGCTGTTATCAAAACTGCATCACCAGGGAAAAATCATGGCGTGATCGTTCTTTTATTCATTTCCCACATTTTCGCCGCTCTCTCAACGATTCTTGCCTTTGTCTGCTGGTTAGTCCACTTCATTCAGCACCTCAGCCATAATATTCTGATCCAAGAAGACCTTAACAACCACTGGTACACCAAGGACCAAGCCCGACTTGGACACAGTTTCTACTTTCTCGTCTTCAGCTCGATCATCATCATCGGGAATATCATCCTCTTAATCCTTGCCGTTCACTGGGAGCGCACCTATCGACGACGAAGGCACACCGAACCGCCCTGCGACGAAAAGACTCAGGGCGCCATCATGCTCTATTAAAACGAAGAAGGCGATTAGGTCAGTGGTCGGCCCGTGTATTTATTGTAATTTTGCATTTAGATTTAAGAATCTCGACCAATTTACTATACTCCATGAATCTCTACTACTATCTCGTCCATTTATTAAGTAATACTCCCATCATTTTGGCATTTGTCATATAATTATTTATTTTTTATAAATAAACAATAAAGTAAAAGGAAATAAACGCTGTTTTGTGACAATCATTATTGAAATTTTTAAAAAGTACAAAAACTATTTCTTTGAATCTCCAATGAATCCGCTGCATTTCTTCGCCCCGCAAAAACACGCCTTCTTTTCCGTCCCACAGGATTCCCAGTTGTAGTTAAATGTGAGCTCCGTATTCTGAAAGTATAAAAAGCAACAAATTACTAGAGAAATAATTCATTTTGATACAGGTTGTATAATTATTATTGAGTTTTGAGACAATTTCAATAGGACGAAATAATTGTACTAAACCAATTATTTTNCCCACAGGATTCCCAGTTGTAGTTAAATGTGAGCTCCGTATTCTGAAAGTATAAAAAGCAACAAATTACTAGAGAAATAATTCATTTTGATACAGGTTGTATAATTATTATTGAGTTTTGAGACAATTTCAATAGGACGAAATAATTGTACTAAACCAATTATTTTTAAATGTGTTTGTGACTGAAAATTTAATAGTCCAATTTAAAATCAATCTTAATAACCAACTGCCTTCATTCACCAAATTGACAATTTGTACACATTTATTTACAACAAAATGTCAGTTTTTTTTAAATTGAAATTAAGATATGTTCTCAATAAAATAATGACAGTTACCACATTTCCTAATAAACATTATTTAAATTTGAAGTTTTACAGAATTTTAATTTAAAATCATTGATTTCTATAATGTTATTGGTTTGAAGTAAAGTATAATTAGAATTCATGTGAATTCCATTACTTCCAGCCAAAAATTTGTTTCATTTTGATATTGTAAGAAACCAGTATTTTTTAAAAAGAAATTAATGACTTTACTTCATGGTAAAGAGAAATTCATGCTAATCTTAAAACACTATTTAAACCAAATGGTTATTGTGACTATGCTGGCTGGACTATACCCATGATTTTTAGTCAATTTGGCCATTTGCGTCATAAAATCATTAAAATTTACGAATTCCGTGTTTTTACTTATGACATAATTCTTATCTTTAATTTGGTTAGAAAGAAAAATTTTAAAGGTTAATCTAAGTTTCCGGTTGTGAAGTGCTATCATAACGCTTCAATTTTGTGACTTGTTTAATACAATATTTTAAAATTTAATCTAAACACTTTTTGCAGTGTTAAAAAGTTTCCTGCTTTAAAAAATAAAATAGCTTTCTCTTTATAATGAAATAGGTATGCAATGATTTATTTTTAAATAATACTTGTGCAAAAATATTAAAAAAATGACACATTAAAAATCCAAGAAAGATTTAATAGGAAGCTTCAATGCCATTTAATTTGAAAAACTAGCAAAGATGTAAGATTGGCAAATGAGCTTAAAAATTAGTTTACTTCATATGGCCAACAACTTCAATTTAATTGATTTTTATATTCATAATTGTTTCATACTTTGTCAACTAGGACAGTATCCCCTATTATACAATCTATATTCGATTTTTTACCCATCATGTCCTTGCGAATACGGTACTTTTACTTAATTGGATAAGAATATATTTTATTCAATTCTATTGAAAAAAGTTTACATTTTAGTAGCCAATGCTTCCTCTAGAAAATGTTTTATAATCGTACAGTGTTAAATAAAGTATAATTCAATACCCGCAGACAATTACAAATCGTGTAAATACACAAAATTACTTTGTACCAAAATTCAACTACTAAAAATTATAATTTTAAATCATAGTAGCGTAGAATGAAAATACATATTGACGTTTTTCATGTCTCTATAATAAAGTAGACTATGATTTATTAACCAATTTAATGACCAATTTTTTGAAAAAAGTAAAGTTCTTCTTAAATGTTGATTATGGCTTTTAAATGTGATTTAAATGATGAGAGCTATCACGGGAATATCAGTGATACAGTGCCTGGTGCAAGGTTGTCGTGATATTTTGAAAAATTGAGACCAAAAGTTCTATTCGTTTGACAAGTACTTCCCTTAATTGTATGGGTTTAGACCTTAATTTAGTACTGGGTTGTCTTTTTATTCTATACTTCATATTTCAGGGGAAAATAGCTAATAAATATGCGATAAAATCTAGTTGAAAAAACACATAATTAAACACTTGTATCTATTAGAAAACGAATGAAATGAGTTTAAGTTCAAATTTTGATATTGGGCTAATATTGTTCGTATATGTCTTGACTAAAAAATTAGTATATTAAGCAAATTAATGGAGAAATGCAAATTTTTTATCATGGATTGTAAAAACAGAAATATGAATTTAAATAGGAATTAGTATTTAAACCCTTCAATCATCAATTCAATTTACCTTCTTGATGTCATACAGCGCAAAGAGTCCCACCCTCAGCTTTCCTTTAACCGTCCACTTTTGGGTCTCGCAATTTGGTTCGCACGAATGGTTCATGAATCGGGCCATGTTTCCACGTCGTTCCGCGTCAATGATAAGATTGTTGTTGAGGGTGAGAAAGTAGTAGACATCATCCTTAGTATCCTGCTTCAATTGAAGTCGCTTCTGCATTTCCGCGTTGTTGATCAACTCTCCCACATACTCCACCACAAAATCGCCCGCTTTTAGGTCCTCCTTCGAGACTAAACCCCAACCCTTTGTCTCCGTTCTAACCAAATCCAACTGCGGATAGAGACGCTTCTGCATTCTTTGATTCTCACATTTATCTCCTGCTGGACAAAGCTCAGCTTGGCATTCCGTCATTAGTAATCGATTAATACACTTGGACTGCGATCCACAGGGGGACGGCTCCTTCGCTGTACAATTACATCTGTTGTCATTGAGGTCATCGTCATAGTAGAGCTCCATTCTCACTGGAGGGACTGCCCTGTTCGTTAGCAACTTCTTAAAAGGCAGAGGACGAAGGTACTTTTTCATTGCATTCTGTCGCACTTCTTTTCTCTTTTGCAATATCTCATTAACCAATCTCGCTTCCACTAAGCTTTTATGATACGCTCCCGCATAGCCCACCTTTCCCTCCACCTCCATCTCCTCAAAGGGCAACAGGGCATCATCCTCATGGTAAAGGAAAACCCTCCTTCTGCTCAGCCAAGTGTGATCGTTTGAACCCAAAAACTTACAACAAAAATCCCCTCTATTCCTCGTCCTTTTTTGCAGCACTTGAGGGGTCATCGAATCCGTCACAATAACCGCGGGCCACCATCTGTAGTGACTAAACTTGGCCCAGACCAGCTCACCGTAGAGAGGAAACCGTCCCGCTTCGCATTCTTCACAAATGTACATCTCCAACTCTTGAATCCAGGCGATTTTAGCCGCGTTTAATTTGAGACACTCCACGTGAAAGGCACTGGGACACAAATCACAGCAGAGGAGATTTCCACCTCTAGTGCAAATAAAACACCAATTCACGTTCAGATTCATCAAACTTTTGGTCTTTTTAATATCTTTACTCGATTCTGGGGACAAACTAACCAAAGCCTTTGACGAATTCTCTTCTTGAATTGGAGCCCCATGCTTTTGACAAATGATATAGGACTGGGAAAGAAAAACCGTTCCAGCTGGGACACAATTCGAATCAAAATGATATGAAGTTGGACAAAAGGAGCACTTTAGGAGCTTTTGCTTGCTTGCATAGTTGTTGGCTCTTGGATCATCAGAAATGCAAGTATGACACTGGTGTTGAGGACAGATAAATCCTTCTTTACGCTTCTTCGCCTGAGGCCAAAGATCGAGACAGTTGAGATGAAAAGCTCTTGCGCACTGGTACTTGGAGCACATGGTCATGGGATTGTCCTCACCTCCATTCTTGTGACAAATAAAGCAATTGGGTAACTGTTTAGTCTCACACGGTTTACACAAAAACTTCTTTAAAACCCCCACTTCTTGAGTTAAAACAGGCATATCTCCTGTAATATGAATCCTTCCTAAATGATCAGAATTATTATTATTCTCCTCTTTGAGACGATTCTTCCTCTTCTTCCTTCTCCCTTTTATTGTGCCACTGTTACTCTTCCCTCTTTTCAGACGATCCATCTTCACGTCCATCTCTTGAGCACATCCCCGATGATAAAGGGCACAACAATGTCCTTCACACCTCATTAACGCTCCCTTTCCCTCTGCATCCTCCTCTAGGGTACAAATCCGACATAGACCGCCTTTCGACTGCTTCTTCATCTCCTTGCTCAAGTCCAATGGAATCGCCTTGATAATTCTCTCCAAATCCAACTCCAATCTCGTCTTGTCGTCAATCTCCTCCTCTTCTTCCACCTCTTCCACTTCAATTTCCACCTCCTCCACTTCGTCCAGGGCGTCCTTCACATCGGACAGCGACGAACTGACCGATAACCCGTCAGAGCTCTTCATCGTCGACACGCCACTCGAAGAAATCGAAGACGCCGAAGAGAAACTTTGGGCCACGTCGTGATCGAATACGATCCCATTTAGTACTTTGGCCTTCTTCGCCAGCTGTTTCTCTTCGTCGGTTGTTGATGAGGAAATGGACAACGAACGTCGCCGCTTCAGAGACTCCTTCAGCTCCAAAGATATACGCCGCTTCTCCTTTAGCTCCCTGAGAAAATATACAAAGAAAAATGATAAGAGAACGCGAAATTTAGATTTTAACATTTTAATTTCTCAAATAGTTTTTTGCAATTCCGATGTACGTCAAATTCTAGTTCCGAAAGGAGTGAAAAAAAAGATTTTTTTCACTCAAAACAGTGAAGAAAAAAAATTGTTATTACTGTTTTGAAAAACAAAAGACTAATCATATTTAACATATTTATCGATGATTATTTATTAACTTAAAATGTTTTAATAGCTTCCACCAACTTTATTTAAAGCAAAATTTATTGTTTAATCTTATAAAGAAAGACCTGAAATAAGTTGAAGTGGGTTAAATATGGATTGATTATTTTATTTAATTTTTGAGTATATTTACACACTTGAGCCCAATTTTGAAGAATCGTTAATCCATCTTATTTAGGAACAGAAGTCGGTAATTACCTTTATTTTTTTATATTTAGTCCATTTTATATGTGAGATGTTTTCACACACAGATTTTTCACTGAACAAATATTATCCTGGTTGAAACAATTCTTATTGTCAAAACAATAGTAAATTTTCCAAACAAGATGTCTTTGAATTTCAATAACTTTTCAAATAAAGTAGCCATGAATTAAGAATTGGCGTTTCATATTAAATTTTTAATTGTGATTGCAAAATATTTAGTGATTGAATTCTAAAAAAAGCTGTATGTTAGTCGTAAAATTTTTAAAAACATAACTCACAATAAAAAAAACCCTCAATTCACAAATTCCTAACATAAACAACTATTTTGTATTACAAGATGAAAAATCAGTATTTTTTTAAATGAGGAAACAAGTCTAAAATACGAGCCATAGACCGATTTTTGTCAACGATTCTGAATTATTAAACGGTTTTTACATCCGCCGAGTAGGACATAAATAATTTTACAATCCTCTTTAAAATGCACGAAAAAATGATTTAAAAATAGTTGCTTACTTTTCTACATAAGATTGCAACAATATGTTTATTTTTTTTCAAATAAAAAATACCATTAAACCACTCACCTCTCTTGTTCGTCGATAATACTATTGAATAAATTTAATCGAGAGAACCAATTCTGCTCCTTTTCTACCACGAGAGCGTCCTCGATAGCGATGCTCAATTCGGCTTTCAATTTCGTCGACATTGGAGTCTTTTTTATCTTCTTCCCATTCCTTAGTTCTTCTGAAATGTCATTGCCATTAAACCTGACACAGTCTGCGATGTTGATCCAGCTACGAAGACCCTTGGGACCGAAGAAGCGTATGTGCAGCTGAAGTTTATTTTTTACTGAAATTATTTGAAAAAATATTTTATTTTAAAACATTATTAACTTATGCTCAAAAGGAACGGGTTTTAACTACCAGGAAGATATAGATGTTAAAACATTGCTAATAAAATAATTAAATTCTAATTTACAAAAAACTATATCTATTCAATTTCAATATTTAAAACAAAAATCACAATAAGATGTTTCAGTCTTGATGAGATTTTAAGCTTTATAATTATTTATACAATTCTATTAAAAAATCTGTACATTTTAGTAGCCAATGCTTTCTTTCTCATAATTACACACTGTTGAATTAAACATTTTTCAATACCTGCAGACAATCATAAATTATTACTTTGTAACAAAATTAAACTACTAAAAATTACAATTTTAGATCTTAATAGCATTTTAGAAAAATAAGTTCGTTCTGTGAAGGCTATGATTTATAAATCAATCCCTTTGTAAAAAAAAAAAAGATAATTCGAAAAAAACATTTTCCACATGTTGTTTAAATAACTATTAAGCATTCTAATCACATAAAATTGACTTTAAAGTACTAATATTTGTCCTTTGAACTAATGTTTTTTCGTATTAATGATTAAAAAATAAATAAATTGAATGAATAAATAAAAAAAAATCTTTTTGTTGCGATTTTTAAAAAGAATTGCACAAAACGTAGTATGCAAATTTGTAGGTAACGGTATAATTTCGTAACTAAAAAAGATACTCACTAATTCTATGTAAGACACCTTGAGGATCTTTGCACACAAGACAGGGCCAGAAAGGGAAATTAGCGAGACGACCCCAGATCAGTTCCCCTTCTTGGAATGACGATTCAATTGAAACAAACGGTTTAGGTGGAGATTTGATCTCCATTATGCTCTCTCTTTTAATTTCCGTTTTTACGATTATCGGTGATCTGGACACAAAAGGTGATTCCTTAGTAAACGGCTTCCTACTACGACCAGATTTTCTAAAAGGCGAATCCATTGTCTGAGGTTTAACTGTTTTAGGGGAAACAATTTCAATTTTAATATCCTCCACTTTTAATATTTCTATCGAAGATGACGCTTCTTCTGTTTCAGGATCTGCGATTGTCGATGATTTTGGTGAAATTTGCGGCTCATTACTTAAGGATTTGTTCATACGACTTGATTTTCTAGAAGGTGAATCAATTGGTGGAAAGGAGTCAATTTCCACTTTAATGCCTTCTTTTTTCAATATTTCAGTTATAGTTGAAGTAGGTTCTTTGTCAAGAACAATGATTATCGGAGATGGTGATTTCTTAATTCGATTCGATTTTCTCGATGGCGAATCCACTTTTATAGGAGAGGAATTATTTTCAATTTTAATATCTTCCTTTTTTAGTATTTCTATCGAAGTAGACGCTGCGTCTGTTTCAGGAGCAATGTCATTACTTTTTGTCTTTGGAGATTTCACTGGGTTGGCAACTGGCCTACTTTCTGATGGAATTTTTTTAACCAAAACTGGAGGCAATTCAGGTTTAATTTCCTTTTTCGTCCTGTTCAGCACTATTTCATGAGTTTTTCTATTATTTTGTTTGGAGATGGGAGATTTTAACGGAGATTTGCTATTTGCGTCCTTTTTGGGAGATTTTGGCTTTTGAAAGGGCCTGAAAATATCAGACGGAATAAAATCGGCGACTTCGTTGAATTTCTGCAGTCGTCCGTATTTGCTGCGCAGATTTCCTTTATGAGAATCCGACACAGACATGTTAAACTTGGGCCCCAGCTCACATTTCAGCTCTAAAAGCAGGCGATTCCCTGAAAAATGAGCGGAAATATTAGCGAAAGCCTTAGAGCAAACAAATTGGCGGATTTACCTTTCCTCTTGAAACCATTTGGTGGATCGTCTTTGTGCTCTGGAAAACATAATGTTTAGTACAATAACAGATTAATAACCACAAAAACTTACTTGTAAAAACGGATCCTGTCGATAAATTCAATTCTAAAATAAATATTGAAAAAATAAAACAAATTATTACCGATTGAGGTTACGGTTACTTAGTTTTAATTACTATATACTACAAGAACTATTTCATAACATCAATGAAAAGTTTCAAAAAAGATGATTTTAAAGATTCATTGACTGCGTTCCAAACAAAGTTTACTTACTTTTCTTGGCTCTAGATCTAGCTGGGTTTTTTAGAAGCTCTGAAGCAGAAATGGAATGCAGAGGAATTTGATTCTCAAAGTCCTCAAACTCAATCATCTCGGCTGGTTTCTTAACTACAATCAAGCACAATTGTTCACACTTTTATCCTAAGTAACTAATAATTTAAGAGATTAACTAAATGAAAACGATTGAAGAAAATCTCAAACTCCCGCCAAAATTGCAATAAAAACAAGTTTAGGCAAAACCGGGAAATTTGTACAGAAATATATAGGTCTTCTTAATGCCTGAACCTCGGCATAATTTGGTACTGTGCACAATCGGTTTTTAATAGAATACAATTGTAAACTTAACAAAAAATCAACAAAATTGTTCTTTCGGCTTTGTTTACACTTTTGAGAAGATGTTCAATTGTGGTGTGTCACAATTTTAAGCCAGTTAAATGTCTGAAAATACAACAAATATTAAATGCTGTCATTACTGACAACCAACAAACGTCATCCAAAAACGCTTTGTCATTTGTAAGAAAGAAATAAATAGTGAAATTTCCGCAATGCCTACAGAAAATCTGGAAGAACAGGGGCTGGAGAAGAACCCCAACTTGGAGCTGGCCCAGCTGAAGTTCCTGTTAAGCACGCCGGAGCACAAGAACGATGTGAATTTGAAGGAGAAACTGATGTCGGCGATCAAGGCTGAAAATATGGCCCATTTCTACGAAGAGGTGTGCAAGGATCTGGGCTGGATGAACGAGTTTGATCAGAACCTGGTGAGGAAGATGAAGGAGACCAACGAAAAAAAGCTGGAAGAGTTGGACGCTGCGATTGAAGATGCCGAAAAGAATTTGGGAGAAATGGAGGTGAGGGAGGCCAATTTGAAGAAGTCAGAGTTCCTTTGTCGGATTGGAGACAAAACGGGGGCTGTGACAGCCTTCCAGAAGACCTACGAAAAGACTGTGTCCCTAGGACATCGTCTGGACATTGTTTTCCACAACATTCGATTGGGACTCTTTTACTTGGACCACGACTTAATTACAAGGAATATTGACAAGGCAAAGACCTTGATCGAGGAGGGAGGTGACTGGGATCGCCGTAACCGCCTCAAGGTCTACCAGGGAGTCTACTGCATCGCTGTGAGAGACTTTAAATCCGCTGCCACCTTCTTTTTGGACACTGTCAGCACTTTTACGTCCTACGAACTGATGGACTACCCCACTTTCGTCCGATATTCAGTCTATGTGGCCATGATCAGCCTCCCGAGGAACGAATTACGCGATAAAGTGGTGAAAGGAGCTGAAATTCAAGAAGTTCTTCATCAACTCCCCGACGTCAAAGCCTACTTGAACTCACTCTACAACTGTCATTATTCGGACTTTTTCCAACAGTTGGCCAAAGTCGAGATTTTCCTGCGCGACGACTACCTGGTCAATCCCCACTACCGGTTCTACGTCCGAGAGATGCGCATCCTGGCCTACACCCAGCTGCTCGAGTCCTACCGCTCGCTCACTCTCCAGTACATGGCCGATGCGTTTGGTGTGGAAATCGACTACATTGATCAAGAGTTGTCCCGTTTCATCGCAGCAGGCCGACTCCACTGCAAAATCGATCGAGTAGGCCGTGTCGTTGAAACAAATCGACCCGACAGCAAAAACGCCCAGTACCAATCCACCATCAAGCAGGGTGACCTCCTTCTCAATCGTATCCAGAAACTCAGCCGCGTCATCAACATCTAATTGCTCCACAAAAGAAGCCTGTAATTTTAAATTATATCGTATAATAAATATCCATTTTCTTTGCTAAATTGAGCTTTTGTTTTTTTTTATTTCAGGATAATTTTATGAAAATCATTCTTTGTATAATGTTTCTATAGAAATTTGAAATATAAAATTTGAGTTGAAGAAAGTTCATTAAAAAGAACTAAAGGATAATATCAAAATCTCAATAGCTCCCATTTAAAAGGAAACGTAAATAGAAAATTTTTTTGTTGATTTTATTAACTCGGTTTTCTATTTTAACAATAACATAAATTCTTTTTTTTTTTTAATTTATGCCGTTTTTGAATAATTCTACGAAAATTATTCTAGTACATGATTAGAAATTTAACATATTTGAAGATGAAAAATTAGATTCATTATTTTTTCGTATAGTTAGAATATGGATTGCAAAAAATCGGCTCTGTTAAAAAAATTCTTTTAATTTCGTAATGATGAAAATAACTCGCTCTCGGCTTGATTTTTTAATTACAAAACGGTTGAATTAGCATCGTTTAAAATAATTTTAAATTTAAAAAAAACTTTTCTTCTGCGTTAATTGACAGCGGCACGTATACCAACCCTAAAATCTGCTGTCACTCCAATTGACGTCTTGCAAAGTCGTTAATCGGTTGAATTCGAAAGTGTTTGAAAAGTAGAAAAAGGTAAAATAATAAAAAAAACAAACGGTAGATAATTTTAAGTTGAAGTTGGCAAAATCGGGTGAAAAATGATCGATTGGTGGTGCGGAAAAGTGTGATAATCAGATGCCGGACAGGGTGAAAAGTTCTGTGGAGAAAAAGAGGAAAATTTCGTAATCGTATGATTTTTGCTCGCCTTTTGTAAAAAACAACCACACAGCGAGCGCACACAAAAGGTCCCGTTACAAGAGAGCCAAGAAGACGACGACGACGATTCTTCTTCTGGTGGAAACAATGAAGTAATAGAAATTAAATGCTGATTAGTGTGTTTTTTTGCCATTCAACACCATTTCAGTGTTTTTCATTATAAATATGCATAGATAATGTGAAACAGAAACGGACGGCCAACCAACATACGGGGAAAATAACAACAAAACGGAGGAATCGATGAGGAAAATCAGGAAAAAAGTGGTGTTAACTGAAAATTGTTGAACTAGGATCCGAGTAGGTGGTGTGAAAATAAAACACAGACAAAAGTTTATATAACGAGAAAAGTCAAAATAGTGCGTTGCTGATTTGATTGGATATAAATTCACTATAAAATCGTGTGTTGGTGCTAAAATTATTATGACACATAACTTTTCACCGTCTCTATATACGACTTGACCAAACCAAATCACCCAGTCAGTGATTGAATCCGCGTGTGTTTGTGTCGATTTGTGTGTGGAAAAATAATTAAGTGTTTTGTTTGTTTGGTGTCGCTGTTGTTTTGTTTTTTACTTGGCTGGCCTCGATTGCAGAAAGGATTACACTTCTTGACTGACTTGAGGACTGGTGACAAAAACCCACACCAAAGACTGTCTGTCTGTCTCTCCACCTATTACCAAGAGGAGGGCAGTCAGTAGTAAATACGGAATTCAGTCCAGTTCTAATCAAATTAGCGGAAATTCGGCAATAATACAGTAAGAGTTCAATTATTGAGGTCTCCTACTTTGGGTGCTAATTAAGAAAACAAACAAGTGTCTCTCTATTGTAGAATATATAGTCAATATCATCGTTTTGGTCAGTGTCCAATTGTCGTGACTGGTACCGTTTTAATGTGATTCTTGGTTCATTTTTCCAAAAGCACAAACACAGAACAATTGTAATAGGCCGTACGTCTCGTCGATTGCTTAGATTATTTTTGTGTTTTTTTTACCTCTTCGGGTCCGCGTAGAAATTATTTCTTTGTTCTGTTAATGATGAAGAAAACTCCTCTGTGTCTATCTCGTCTCGTCGTTCTCATCATCATGATGGACACGAATTGAACCGAGAGATGGGCTTACCTCATTTTCAGGCCGACAACAAGCCAACATTACATTACACATTTTGTTGTGAACAAATTTGTGGCTTTTTCAAGAAGACGAACACGAAAAAATGATGATGAGCTCAAATATTTGCTTAATACAAAAGGAAGATGGAATGGGGGAGGGTGGAGTGGTGGTTAAGAGAGGCCTCAGTCGTCAGAGTCTCTCAATATATCGATGAAATATGGGTTTTGTAGGCAAAGATCAATTAAATCGATTACTGATGGATGCTTTTCTAATTACAAACGCGCGCGACTCCATTCGAAAGAAAATCCAGAAAATAATAAACTGTCGAGAAAACAGAACGACTTTAAATGGGTCGAATCCTTGACCTTTCTACTTACTCGCGCTATGTCGCACTGTAATGAATATTTGGCAAGCACAGGGTGGTTATGTCATCTCTATTTGAGGTGGAATTTGGGCTTGAGTTTTGTAGGAAAGTTAAATCAATATTTTCTCTATTGGAATGGGGATTATTGTGTCTTCTCGAATGCTTTTCCAAGTAATGAGTGCTCTACATTAATTCAAGAATTTAAAATGAATTGTGATTTTATCGCTTTGAACCCTCAGCTTCTTTTAACTGGATACTTTCGAGGAGAATTATATTGTGACCCTAATTTAAAATGTACAATTTAATGATGCCTTATTTATGGTAAAATCTTTGAGAATTAAACCTAATTTTCCTTTGTTATTTTTTACTAAATCAACAGCTGTAAAATTGTTTAGAATTAATTGGAATAACAGTTTTGCTTTTGATATTCGAATACCAATTTAAATGTGATTTAAAAGGCTAAGTGTATGTCATTTTATTTGGAGTGATTTTGAAATTCGTAATTCTTTAATTAGTAATTTTATTAGAATCGTGAAACATTATCTTGTGAGTTTTATAATTAATCTAATTTACAATACAACATAATAAAATAAGACTTTATTCACTAAGGTTCTTTAAAGCCACAAGCATAGCGAGTGTTTAAAAAAAGGTCCGTGTGTTTACTAATGTTTATCGACCGTGTTTTATACAATTGTTTTGAATTTTCAAATAAATTAACACGAAAATCTAAAAAAATCATCGGTTGTATTCAATTCAAATTCATTTTATTTAACATTGTTTCCTGTTTCATTCCTTCATTTTACTGTATGATAGAGAAAACTTTAACTTGTTGTCTCTTACTTACACATCGGAAATATCATTTGTTTCATTTGTTTAAATCACTTGTTTTTGTTCCATATAAAGTTAAACCACTTGTTAAAACAGACAAATCATTTAATTTCCATATAAATTTAAGGGATTTCATTCACGAGGGTCACACTTCATAATAAAGAAAAAGAACTATAGCTTTAAAAAATTCTTTAAAGGATTATTGCTTATTACATTTTTCTTTAAAGCACTAGTGATATAAATAGATATTTACAGAACAAATTTTAGTGCCATAATATCAATTTTATGCAACAAAAAAGCATAAACTCATCAAATAATAAAATTGTTGAAATAAAGACCAATAATTTTTAATAACAAACAAATTGAATCGAAAATATTTGAATTGAATTTTTGAGTTGAATTGGTAATGGGGAAACTATTGATTGAGATTGGGATTATATCACCAGAAATTGAATAGGTGTTATCTAATGAAGTTCATTGTCAACGTTTAAATTTATATCCTGTTGTGTTTGAACGATTTTGAGCATCAGTGATCAAATGTTTTACTTTTTATCAGTTCCAATGACCGATGTAATATCAAAGCTTTATAGTTAATTAAGAAGACATGGAATCATCAATTTAGTGAAATTGGATCCATTGATCTTTCACATTGGAATTTTCTAATGAGAACTACTGCTTAAAAATTAAATTAAATGATTATTAAGTTGGGGATTTGTGGTCGTTGTCGTAAAATTGTCAATTCGGGAGAAAAAATGAGGTTTGATTATTGTGCTGAGGCACCCATTGTTTAATTGTGAGCTCTTTATTGTTTTAATCGGGCGCGCGTAATTCTTGTCGCTTTGTATTTCATTGGCATTGGGGCTGCTTGTGACCCATAGTAATATGACGCATTAAAGTAGTTTTTAAACTCTGCATAAAATGAAAGTTAAAGAATTTCCCAAAGGTGGTGGTGGTGGTTGTGGTGGGTGATTCATAAGAGCCAGAGACGTGTTTGGCTTTGAATTTCTTTGTTTCGACATTTGATGTCTCTGTTTGTTCATTATTTATTGGCCACTATTAATATTTTCAATAATTGGAAACTCCTCTACTATTAGTAATAACAAAGACTGGACTGGGCTGGGTGGTGGATGGGCGGACGGACGAAGACTCTCCAAAAACAAGTTTGCTTACGGATTTTCTCTGTGTCATTCACAGAATGCGAATAAACGTGTGATTTCAATAACAATATCGCAAAATCGTAACCGTTTAAATGTTGTTTAGAGTGTGGCGAACATTGAGAATAGAGTTCCGGAAATGAAACTAATAATTGATAAACTATTGATGATCGATTGAATTGGAAATTGGAATGGCGTAATAAAAGCAAACCGTGGGGAGAGAGAGAGAGAAAATAGCATAATTGAACAAATGAATCAATGGCTGAATGTGTAACTAAGTGATGCAATTGCGAAGGTCAACTTTAATGATCATTGTTTTGTTATTTTAGCTGTTGAATTGAGATGCCAGATGATCGGTTTTTTCATCATCATTTCTTCTCCTATTTTTCACTGTGTAGATTAATTTGTTGTTTGGATTATTGAAGAAGCCAAAGGAATTGTGTAATGTAATTTCCATTGATTTCCTTTGGCTGTGAGAGTTTTTATTTCACATCATCGGACAGATCAGAATCGATCGGCCGGGGATAGAGAATGAGAATCAATAAGGAAGGGGTCTCTATGGTATTTGGATTCTTTGAATGAAATTAATTTATTTCTCATCTTTTTTTTAGTTTTATTATTTTGTCGGTTGTTGAAACGAGAGAAACCGGTGTTTTTTTAAATAGGAAATTCGTTCCATCTAATTGATTTAGTTCCGCTGTTCTAATCATTATGTAGAGTTCTGGTATTTTGACTTTTGGATGGAGAGAGGAAAACTTGGCCCAGCCTTGATCACTTCTATTGTCATTCTTTGGTGGTTCTGTGTTCTCAATTTCTCCATCGATGCAGCAAAATATTCATGTTTTTCGGTTTCTTTCTATGTGGTTGTTTTTTTGTTACCAATGAGACGGAATTTTATTTTGATTCAATGAAAGTTGTGGGAACAGTGTTTGCGCGCGCTTAAAATAGCACAGTCTCTTTGAATCTATCCATTTTTGTTTAGAGTACTGCTCTTTTCAAATTTTAATTTAGAATTGGAAATTGTGGCACTATTGTTTTATATCAAACCTCAAGTTCAATGCGATGATGATTTTATTTGTGGGATGTGTGTTGTTTGTTTGTAATTTATTTATAAACTCGGTGTTTAATTGATTTCACGTTTGTTAAAAGGCAATTATCTGACCTAAATTCGCAATATCCGTAAATAGATTAGAGATAAATTGAGAATATTTCCAGAGATTTGTCTATTTTCGATTTGATGTTACTTTATTGTAATTCCTAAGACAGTAATGGAGCAGACTTAATTTGCAGACTTGAGCTCTTTAAATGAGTGGCTCTGGATTGTATCTAAACTTAATTTACATGGAAGTATTTGGGCTGTTGAAATGGATTAGCACTTTGTGATTATGGTCTCTTAAATTAGAATCTCCAAATTGAGAAATTGGATTTATTTTTATTAGTTTTTTATGATGATTTGATGATAGTTTGTTATTCAAAATAGTTTTCAATTATAATGTCATAATAAATAATTAAATTCGATGAATTTACCTTTTCTGCTGAATTAGTTTATAAAGAGCATATTTAAATAATTGTTCGTTCAACTAAATGTTTAATAATTGACATTTTGAATAACCAACAAAATCATTAATTCAAGGCATTAAATTGGAATTGCAGAGTAATTTTTAATTGTGCATTTTCCACTAATGCACTTTTATGCATTTTTGTTGCATAAAATTGATATTCTTCTGTGGCGTTTTCTTGTCGAGCCTTTACCTTGTCCAGACTCTTCAATTCGGCGCTGTTGCTGGTCTTACCTCCAAGCTATTCAAACGAGGGTCCTTCGCATCGTCGCCTGCGCTGTTCTTTCATCTCCTTTTTGATCGTTCTGGTCTCCACGTTCCCCTAGGGATAGATTTATTTTATCTCCTTCTACAACGTCAACTTATTAAGAACCGTTAGTTTATACATTATAGTATGCATTTTTGTTGCATAAAATCGATATTATGGCACTAGTGCTTTAAGAAATTCTTAAAAGCACTTCTTCTTTATTATTAAAGTGAAAAAGTTAATTTAATTTAATAAATTTATATGAAAGTTATTTTGGTAATGGAGTTTTTAATTTAAAATAGATGTTTTAATGAAAATAATGAAACAAAACGGAAAAACTTGACATTTTATTTTATTGGTATATAAAATGTCAAGTTTCTTGGATTTTTTTATATTTGAAAATTCGGTAGCGATTCTCAATTTTGTTATGAAATAGAAAGATGACCTCACTGACAAATATTAAGCTTTGTGCCGAAAAAATCAATAACGGTTTACGGAAAAGTCCCTAAATTCAGTGATTGGTGCTATGAGAATGAAGAACAAAATACCAAAACAAATAAACTGGCACATTTGAAGGAGTCTGAGATCGACAGTTTTTTTCACTTTCGAAAGAGGAATTTATGAGAGGATTTGTCCAAAAATTTAATCAGTTTCTTCCATATTTGTATTTATTTTAAACATAATAATGTTCAATCATTTTCTGAGACCAGCACAGATATATTTATAAGCATGTGGAACATAGCAGCATATATTTCTACACAAATTTAAAGGATTTTTATGATTTTCGTTTTAATCCATTTAAAAATGCATAAAATGTTGTATAAAACACGACCGATCATCATTATTAAGCAGACGGACCTTCTATAAAACACTGACCATGCTCGTGACTTTAAAAGACCCTAGTATTTAAAAATGTCTTATCGACCTAGTTGTATAAATAACTGTTAAGTATAGGTAAAGGTGATTGTTTTGTTTCATCATAATTGGTTTATACTTTTCTCATAATAATAGTGATTCTTTTTAATTTTCTACTGTGCACTTTCCAAAAATTGAGAAATGCATTAATTTAATTAATTAAAAGTCGGTTCAGACCAATTTGGATAATAAAAAGGTGAAATGTCTTGAACAATAGAAACTATTTTGCACTCTAGTTTTTGTGTTTCTCTGTTCAACAAGACGATTAAAATTGGTAAATGTTTTAGAATGTACACGATTTAAACTAAAACAATTAGTCGTGCAAATATTGCTGTTACGTGATTTTATTGTTGTGCAATATATCTTTGTATGGTCAATTATGGTCTTGTTATTTGTGATGGAAATTTATGACGACCATTTCGTATGCCTTGATTATTGTTTTACTTTTTTGTTATTTTATTATTATTTTGGAGGATCAATTTAAGAGATAACAGGTGTGAAAATAATGTTCTTGTAAAGTTGGATGTAGAATTGGACTATATAATAAACGTTAAAAATAGATTTTCTCGGAAATGTGGTTACATTTTGTTGTTTTATAGATTTCATTTTCATTTGTGATACTGGACTTGTGTGTAATTGTGTGAGTTTCCGGCAACAGAACTGTTTGATAATTTCGCAAAATCGCCTATTCGAGAATGTGAAAATGAAAATGGTTTCTTTTACCTGGCTGAAGGGCGAAACAACTATCAATTACATAAAGTATAGTTGTAATTGAATTCAGGCGTTTATGACGAAGTGATGAGGAGAGGGTCTGATAACTGGGTGATAAGATTTTGTGGACCCGATGAACATCGTGCAGTCAATGGTGTCTTTGTTGGTTGTTCTCTCGACTAGCAGGGCAAAAGATAAGAACTCAAATAAAAACGTGATGCGTGACGGCGATAAGAAGAGAAGTCAACACACCGGGAAGGGTCTCTTTGTAATGGCTGGTATGCCTGTCTGCTGGATGGATAGCTAGAAGTTAATGACGGTATTGTGTCGGTCGGGCGATTTATGAGGTACTCTACTACACACCGAAAGTTCTCTTGAACTCGGAGAAGGTTGTGCTGTGCGCTTTGTGTTTTGCAAAGACGACGAAAATGCGTCGTCGTCGCCCATAGGAATTGGCTCAAACAGCTAGTGTTTTATGGGTCTTAGTCTCTCTGTGGCTTAAAGTACAGGGTGGAAAGTTGTGGTTGTTTTGGAGGGGTTTTTGTAGGTTTTTTTAAAAGAAAAAATGGAGGTGTTTTTATTAGTTAAAAGTTGTTACTAATGGAATTTCTGAAAATGAAACTTAATTATTAGGTCTTTTAAAATTCTTTTATCGACAAGAATATTTGTAATTACAGTTATCAAACAACTATTATCTTAAATTTTAATTAAATGCACATTATTGAACAAATATCCAGTACTTTTCCTAGTATTTGGCTTCCATTGAAAATGGATACCGATGAAAAGGAAGGTCTTTGTATTTGTGTTCTGTTTCGATAGCAAAAACAATCCATAGGTAGAGTCATTTGTTCATGGTGCTAATCACATCATAACAAATAATAATTCGTCGACAGATTATTTGTTTTAAGAAGGCGAATTTAAAGTTAGTTTGATTTTTGAATTGTAATTTTATCTTTAATAGTTATTTATACAACAAGGTCTATAAGATAGGGCATTATTAAACACAAGGGTTGGTAAGCACGAGCGTTGCGAGTGCCTTAATGAAGGCCCGTTTTATATAAAATTGTATGCATTTTTAAATAAATTAACACAAGAATTAAAAAAAAATCGTTGTCTTAAAATCAAATTTAAATTTTTTGTCTCCCTCACATTGTTTTTGTTTTCTATTCTAATTCTACGAGAAAATTCAGTAAGCAATATCTTGCTTCTCTTTCTTTCACGTAGGAAATATTATCAGTTAATGGATTGTTTTAAATTTAAAAGGACTGAAAACAGTTAATTTAGAATTAATATGTGCTAATTTAAATTTAAACCATCCGGTAAAACAGTCAAAAACACACACATACATCCGCAAATACAGTTAAACCCTACATAGCAAAACTGACGTACATATAAATTTGATCGATTTCATTAACGGATTTCACACATTAATAATAAACACGTTCTTTAAAGAATTCTTTAAACCGCTTTTGCTATAATAACGATTTTGACAGAACAAATTTGAGTGTCATAATATCAATTTTAACCTACAAAAATGCATAAAATTACTAAGATCCTTCAAATGATTGGTTGTATATGGTTTTTACATGTTTCTATTTATATTTTTCCAACAATTTATCTAAAAACACCGATTTATATTAGTTTCATGTAAAAGTATTACTGTAATTGAAGTAAATCACATAATTCCTGCATATAATTTGATTTGACGTCGGATGTTTTTATATAAAAATACCTTGTTATTAAATAAGAATGGCATTCACCTTGTATTAAAATTGAAACATGAAAGTGAAACAAATATGATTTATGTTGCTGTTTTCCATAAATGGCAAAAATAGCTAAATCAATGTCAGTCATCGTTATCTATTGGGTTTATTTAAATAAATTATTTGATTATGAGATAACATTGGGCGTTGTTTTCACACAATTTTGCAATCGAGAAGAGTTTAAATAACACTAGATGGTTATGTTTGAATGTTTATTTTAGATATGAGATGAGTTTGAATCAATATTTAATAAAGTTATTGGAGAAATATTGTTAAAAAATTTTATAAATAAATAAAAACAGCTTAAAAAATAAATTTCCCTTTCAATTGCTGTAAGGAATATTGGGAGTTAACGGCAACCAATGTGTTAACTTTTCGGTGACCATGTTGTTAGTGTATTAGTTGCTTATTAATAAATACTTATAGTTAATAGAAAATATGTTAAAATTTAACCTGAATCTAAAATAATTTCAATAAAAATCCCTGAAACTTTTCAAAGATTAACTTTAAATGACTTTTCTCTAAATGGTTGAAATTCTAGATAGAAACTTGTCTGTTTTGGGGGATCACCCTATAAAAGGTGGTTGATTCTCTTGGTGCGTTTGTTGGCCGTCGTCGTGTGGTATATGGTGGATTATTAGATGAGGTAGACTTGAGCGCTCGCGCTCGGCAAGTGATGATTATTATTAAAAATACTGTGCGGCTCTGGTTGTTGTAATAAATAACAAATGCACAGCCAGAGATCTCTTTTTAAGTACGAGACGGAGGCAGGTGAATTGACTCTAGTTTTCACTGGGTTCTTTATTATTATTTCGTTTTAGAACTGAATAAAGAAGTGCCCCGTGATTGTGGTGTCTTGAGAAAGTACATTATATTAGTATAGGAGAGGAAGAGGAGGAGGAGGAGAAGAAGGAGTAGAGGACGGCTGGGCGCTGAGTGTGGTGTGGCTTGGCTGGCGGTCTTTGAATTAAAGAAATGAATATGGCGGCGGCGGAGAGCTCGATCCGATTCAGCGATCACACCCTGGACAAGGCGACCAAAGCCAAAGTGACACTGGAGAACTATTACAGTAACCTAATCACGCAGCACGGTGAAAGGAAGCAGCGACTGGCTAAGTTGGAAGCGTCGCTCAAGGATGAAACGCTCACAGAGACCCAGAAGCAGGTAAAAATTAAATCTCTAATTTCCGCATGGCGATTTATTTTTAGGGAAATGTCTGAGTGTGTGATTTATGCAACAGTTGGCTCTTTGGGTAATTTATTCCGTATTTATTTGGAATTTGAATTTGTTGTTGAAGAGACCATGTGGAGTGTTTGGGTTGGGTAAATATATACAGAGAGAGGATTGATTTGATAGTGTTGCATCTGTGTGATGGGCTCTCAATATAATTGAAATGCAAATGCATTCAATGTGTATTGATGCAATTAATTTTTATTGATAAGGTTTTTATATCATGTTAAATGGTTTATTAAAGGCATTGTTCCTTTGTGATGAGTTTTAATGGTGTTTTAGTGTTTAATTTACCTCAATTGTTGTTTTGTGCGAAGCATAATAGTAAAATGATTTAAAATCTGTAATGGAGCTTAATTTAATGGGATTCTTTATTCTATTATTTTTTACAAAAATCTAAAAATTAATTGTCATTGGTTTTAATAATCAATGTAGTTATAATTGCATGGAAAGGAATTATTCAATTTGTTTTATAAATATTCATAAAAGTATAATAATTTAATATATTCATAATGTTTTTCATTGGACGTCATCGTGCTCCGATTTATAAGATACATATTAATGCCTTGAATAATAATAGGCCATTTCAAGTATTTGGAACACAGAAAAATCTATCACTGTTTTGCAATACGAGATAAATTATATTGGTTTTTTCTTTCTTTTTCGGTTTTTAAAGGCTAAGGTCTAGTTTTTGGTTTTATGCTGATTTGTTTGGAATTAAATGTTTTTATTTATAAATTAATATTTCATTTTTATTTGTTTTATTTATTTAAAACTATAAAGGGAAGAGCCCTAAAGACTTTGATTTTTTACCGCATCAATGACAAGTTTTATGTTTACAGACACTTGGCTTTATTTGTTTTGATTTTTTGGGATAAAAATTGTTATTTAAAAATAAAAAAGTGTATAAGTGAGTTTTTATATGTTCTAGAGATGAATTAAATACCATATACTAAGTGTTTAATTTTTTAATCGTGCCGATTAAAGGTGTAAAAATTTAATTTGTAACATTTTTTGGGAGAAATTTATTTATTTATTTATTAATTCAATGTATAGTTATTAAAAACTAATTACAAAAGTATTCTTAAAAACTATCTTATATCTATCTTAAGCGCTAAACTATTTATTTCATTCTTAAATCTAGATATGTTACAATTAATAATCTCTTCTGGAAGATTTTTATATTTGATAAGCCCTTTAGTGAATCAATGGCTATTACAGTGTTCATTTTAGAATGTTTTTACAAAATATTCAGTGGCATTTCTAAAATTGTAATTATGAATATTACTAGGTATAACTTGTTGGGCTAGTACTGTATCATTTATCAAGCCAAGATTGGCTTTATGGATGTACATAATCGTGTTACGCCATATTAGTTGACTTGGGGATAATAAATCAAATTTTTT
>JXOV01009788.1:268-17788 GCA_001014945.1 Clogmia albipunctata | reverse complement strand
TTTTTTAAATAATTCAATTGAAGGAAAAAGAATATCGATATTGAGAATTGTTTTGATGGCTTTTTTAATTAGAATAGTCAGATTATTAATTTGTGTTTGGTTAAGTTGAAATAAAAAAGTTCTGCAATAATTTAATTGTGAAATTATTAAATTTTTTATTAATAAAATTTTAGTGTTTTTTATATAATTTTTGTTCTTAACTTAAGAATCACGGTTCATGATTTTATAGTTTTAAGTAACTGTTGATTTTTTATATTGATTGCTTATTATTAATAAGTTCATGGTGAAAACTTACATGCCTTTAAACAAGTTAGAGAATATACCAAAAAATTAAAATTATATATAAATTTATGCGACTTTGTCGAAAATTTCCCTTGTAGTAAATATTAACAAATATTGCTAGACTATCGAATTGAGTTGTCTAATAAATATTTAACTCTCAACGAAGGGTTGTCGATGCAGGGAGAAACGTCCCTCACAACTTGTTCTCTTTGGTCCATGAATAAATATTTATTCATCCTAACTGTCCGTTTTACTAATTGTGAACATTTTAAGGAGACTTAAAATGGCTAGACGTATACTGGCCTTGTGTGCGGTGCTGAAAAGCGGGTCGTATAACACTTATATCCTTTCCTATCCAAACGCTCCCCAGATTATTTAAAGAAACTACTATTAGGATAGCAATAAGTTAGTTAACCAAAATATGTTGCAGTTTCATGGAACCTCAAAATTTCTTCTTATCCTCTTTTATTTTGAATTTTATTGTTAGAAGATCGTCCTAAAGTATAAGTACCTGAATTTTTTTTAAATACAAACGCTAAATTAATTTTTTTTACCGTGAATCTGTTGTAAGGTTATTTAATTTTTATTATTTAATTTGTTATTTACTCGTGATGTAAATAGTGTTAATTAATGGCCATAATATTAAATTTGTTACATATTTTCTTTTATTTAAACTAATAATAATGTAGTTAGAGCTTTAATAAAATAGTTTTAGTAAAACACCCATAATTTTTTTGCATGGAGTGATTAAACAATAAAATTATAGATTAGATTATAATAGAGAATTAATTAATTATTAGTTGTATAGTTGTTTACGCAACGGTAGGTATTGAAGTACTTTGTCAATCGAATGTACAATTTTGACAATGGAGATAGTCAGGCAATGGACCTATAAGTTTGCGTACTTTAATTTATGCACTGTCTTTTTAAATAAACGATTTTATAAGGTTTTATTTATAAATAATTTAATAATTTCGAATGAAATCCATGTTGTTGTTTTTAGTAAAGTGTTAAACGTAAATAACAAAAAGAAATGTATTTTAAGGAACACTGTGCAACTTTACTGTACTAGGGTGGTAAAGTATCACTTTGCCGCACGTAAATGGGGGGTTTTTCCTGGTGTAATTGTTTGTCCTAAGCATAGATAGTAATAGTGCCAGACGCTCTAATTTAAATATTTCTAACAAAACGAATCTATCCATTCCAGGAGAAACGGATCCAGCATGCACAAAAGGAGACGGAATTTCTGCGCCTAAAACGGTCTAGGCTGGGCGTGGAGGACTTTGAGGCGTTAAAGGTGATAGGCCGAGGCGCGTTCGGTGAGGTGCGCCTTGTTCAGAAAAAGGACACGGGTCACGTGTACGCGATGAAGGTGCTGCGGAAGGCGGACATGCTGGAGAAGGAGCAGGTGGCGCACGTGCGGGCGGAGAGGGACGTTCTCGTCGAAGCGGATCACCAGTGGGTGGTGAAGATGTACTACAGCTTTCAGGACCCCGTGAACCTCTACCTAATCATGGAGTTTCTCCCTGGAGGGGACATGATGACACTGCTGATGAAAAAGGACACGCTTTCGGAAGAGTGCACGCAGTTCTACATCGCGGAGACGGCGCTCGCCATAGACTCGATCCATAAGCTGGGATTCATCCATCGTGATATCAAGCCCGACAACCTGCTGCTGGACGCGCGAGGTCACCTCAAGCTGTCCGACTTTGGACTGTGCACGGGATTGAAAAAGTCGCACCGTACGGACTTTTACCGGGACTTGTCGCAGGCCAAACCGTCCGACTTTATTGGCACCTGCGCCAGTCCTATGGATTCGAAAAGGAGGGCGGAGAGTTGGAAGAGGAACAGAAGAGCGCTGGCCTACAGTACGGTAGGAACGCCCGACTATATAGCACCCGAGGTCTTTCTGCAAACTGGTTATGGGCCCGCGTGTGACTGGTGGTCACTCGGCGTCATAATGTACGAGATGCTGATGGGATATCCCCCCTTCTGCAGCGACAACCCCCAAGACACGTATAGGAAGGTAATGAATTGGCGGGAGACGCTCATCTTCCCCCCGGAGACCCCGATCTCAGAGGAGGCCAGGGAGACCATAGTCAGGTTTTGCTGTGAATCCGATAGGAGGTGAGTGGGAATGAAAATAATGACCTCTAGGTCTTAAATTTCTTATATTATAGTTATTTAAATAACGCGTGGAAAAATGGACCATAATTAAACACGAGTAATATATTGAAAGACGAATGAAATGAGTTTTCTAAAAGATACAAGTGTTTAATTATATGTTTTAAAACCTATTTTTACAGAATTTTATACAATGCGCTTATTATATACTACATATTTGCTTTTTATTCATAAAATATGAAATTAAGAATAAGACGACAACCTAGTACTAAATTTAGATCTAAACACATTCAATTACGGAAAGTAGATGTCAATCGAATAGAACTTTCGGTTTGTTTTGAATATATCTCGGAAATTAAGCAGATTACACTGTATTTTTTCCCCTTCAATTCCTGTAAGGAACATGGGGGTCTCAACCTCAACCAACGGGTTTTCGACATTTCGGTGACTGTTTGTTTTCAGTGTATTATTAGTCAATTAATAGCACCTAGACCAGTTGAAAAAGGACCCAGTCAATCCTACCTGCCCAGGGGTCGAACCCGAACTCCGAAGAGGCAGCCACACATCGGCCACGAGATAGATTACACTGTATTACTAATACATTATCATGATAGGATTGATCATTTAAACCCTGAACCAACATTTGAGATAAACTCCGATTTTATACTTCTATTAGGCAAAATTCAAATTTATTATTCTTCTAAATTACGTGTGCTAAACCATTAATGTGTTTGTGACTGGTAATTTCATACACATTTCATAGTTCAATTCAAAATCAATCTTAGTAAGCAACTTGCTTCATTCACAAAATTGACAATTTGTATATGCTTGTTTACCAAAAATATATTAAAAGGTCATTTTATTGACAAATTGGATTTTGTCCTTAAAATACAATTGAAATAGTATCCTGTAGTTGTGTCCTCAATAAAATAATGACAGTTATTAGATTTTCTAGTGAACCTTCTTTAAATTTGATTTTAACAAAATTTTAATTTAAAACTATTGATTTGTGTGTATTTGTGCCGTGTTAAAGTATAAATATAATTACAACCAAATTTTGTCCTTTCATCTTCATGGTTTATCACAATTAAATACTAAAATTAAAATTTTTAGTAGTCGAAATTGACTATTGGTACAAAGTACTAATTTTGTGTATTTACACGATTTGTAATTGTCTGCGGGTATTGAATATTGTATAATTAAACAGTGTGGAATAATGAGAGACAATAGAGGAAGCATTGGCACCTACAATATAAACATTTTAGAATTGTATAAATACTTTTTAATTAATTTATTAAAGTGTGTACTGATATCATTTATATTCCACTAATCTCAATTGTAATTTTATGTTTATTTTAGATTGAGCTCACAGAGGGGTATAGATGAACTGAAATTAGTGCCGTTCTTCCGTGGAGTAGACTGGGAACACATTCGGGAGCGGCCAGCCGCGATTCCTGTGGAAGTGAGATCAATAGACGACACATCCAATTTTGATGAGTTTCCGGACGTTTCACTTGAGATTCGTAAGATGAATTTGATTATTTATTTCTTTTATAATTTAATGGAATTAATTGAAACTAAAATTAAATTGTATTTTTTTAATTGCAGCTTCTGCGCCTTTACCTCAAGACGGTGAGATCCTGAAGGATTGGGTGTTTATCAATTACACATTTAAGAGATTCGAGGGATTGACCCAGAGAGGAACGCCTACCAAAAAGTAATAAAATGTTAAGTAGTAAAAAAGAGAGAGAAAGAAAACAAATACAGTTAGAAAAAAGAAGCCGACAATTTGTTTCCAATAAAAGAGCAAAGAGTGATGATTTGTCCGTCATTAAGTCAAAGATGATGTATGCTAAAGAATAAACACATTTTCGGACACAGGGAATAGCGAACACGACTTGTAGAGATACATTTGCACACGAGTCCAGTTAAATGTCCTTGATTCCCCGTTTAAAGGCAAATTTAAATCATATTGTCACACTCTGTTTCTTTTGGTTTTCGTTTTGTGGAGCAACAGCATTTATGTAATGATAATAAATTATAAGAAAACGCGCGCGCGCCTGCAAAAGTTAGTCCTGCTGAATGAATTGTGAGAAATCTCAGCCCAAGAAAATGCAAATTAGCAGTGAGGCATTTGTTATGTTTTACTTAATGCATCTCGCCCTTAATAATTTATTCTAAATAAGAAGCTCTGATTACTGCAATGTGAGGTGGAAAGGAAGGGAAAGGTGTGCTCAATAAGTAAGGATTTTTAATGTTTGGTTAGGAGTTCGTGGAATTTAAATTGATTTCTTTTGTTGGTTCTCAATTTGTCATGAAATTAGTCGTTTTTTATTTACTAAATTAATTTATGGGATAGTTGTTGTTTAATTCATGTTTTTTTTTAAATATTGGTTCTATTCAAATTTTCATTATATATTTATTGCATTTTTGTTTAAAAATTACAAATCCGCTAAACATAAGAAGTCAGGTAAATAACTTGTCATCGTCTTTACTGGCAAACATACACCAAAACAAATAAAAGAGACGCTTTATTTACTTACGGGTCAAAAAACCGTCACAATCTAGGAGACGATGACGTTTCACCGCCTCCCAAACGAAAATATTCCTGACCTCTTTGTTAAGAGCCGTTGTTATTTTAAATAAATTTTCAGTTATTGGCTATAACTTCCTCTTTATCCAATATTCTATTGTATTTCTCAAATTAATGTTATCTATTTTGTACAAACTTATAAAAACATATTTTTTTTAAATATTTTATTTGATTTAACTATTATATTTCGAAATTATTAATAATTTTTATGAGTTATTGTTATTTTAACTTTCTTGAAATTTGTTTTCGATTTTGTAAAATAAAATATTTTCATATTAAATTTTGTAATAATTCTTTTCTACTTTATTGAACACACCTTACTTGAGTTTCGGACCGGAGAAAATCTTGTCTGGATTTGAATTGACTGTATAAAATTCGTTACGAATCATAATCATCAGATTTACTTACCTACCTTACCGTAAAACAGAAAAGAGCAGAAAAGCACGACTAGCAGAAGAACAAAGAAAGTTCACAATAAAAAAAAGAGGTTGATTATCCGGTGAATCTAGAACGTGATAGATTTTTATTACAGAGAACAAGAAGAAGATTGTATGCAATGATGAAAAAGAGCTGAAGATGATCGCGGCGGGGGCAAGAGAATTTCTCTGCTAATTGTGGCGGCAAAAACCCATAAATATCACAAAGCGTTGTTCAATTGAATTGAAAATTCAGCATAATGTGAAAATAATAAGTTTATTTATTCTTGTTTTTTTTTGTGAGAAAGTTGAAGAGAAGAAGCGAGAAATGATGCAAAGTTTAACACTTAATTTTAATCGAATTAAAATTTATGTTAACTAAAAACCTGATTTGGTTTTAATGAACGCAAAATGAAAACGTGTAATCTTATGTTTTGTGTAAATACTGCGCTGATTAATTGATTTTGTATAATGATATGTATTATGAACACTGATAATATAATTATTATTATTTGTTTATTGTTTCTCTCAAACTAAAAGAAAAGTGATTTATGTAATTTGCCCATTTCTAAGTGAAATCTAGTAGATACAATATATAATTTTATTACGTCTAGAATAAATAATTGATGCAAAACAATAAAATTATTGAAATGAAAATGAGTTTGTTTTTATTTTAAAATATCAATATTTTTAGAGATTTTAGTCAAATCAAGATCGCTAAATTTAATTTTGGGTACCATATTAAAAATATTTTCTAAAGAACTAGTGTATTTCTTTTATTAATAATGTTAAAGATTTAAAATGCATAAAGTTTTGTATAAAACACGGTCGAAAATAATATACAAACATGCTTTCTTTAAAATTACTCTCTCTTGGAGAACCTGTGTTTAATTATGCCGCATCGAAATAACTATTATTCCAATTTAAAACGATTTATTACAATGAGTAAAGTTTTTTGTACGAAGAAAGAGCGTAAAAATGACAAATAATAAAATTTTTAACGAGGAAACGAATGTGTTTACGAGCGAGTTTTTCATCGTTCCCGAATTAAAAACAGATTTTTCACCCGATCAGGACATTTTTTTTCCTAAAAAACTGCACTCACCTGGTAAAAAACCGCTTATTAGTGTTTAAATGACCATTATAAAAGCCTGGATTGAAAGATGTGCACTTTTTATTTGAAAGCAAAATGCTTCGAAAATTTTTACTTTGAGACAAATGTGTTCGTGACTGTTTTTTTACTATTGAAATAAAAATGAACAATTTTCACTAATGCGACTCAAATCGATGTCGAAAAACTAACCTTTCGATGCGAAAGTCCAATTAACACAGATATTTTTTCAATTCGGAAAATTTAGCCGTGGCTACTTTTCTTCTAAATTTATCTTGATTTAGAAATTCAAAGGCACCTTGTTTGGAATTTCTCCAATAACTTTGACAGTCAGAATATCTAAATTGAATGAAGTAAACTAGAATTATATTTTTTCAGTGAAAAAATCTTACCTTTATAACATCTCAAGAACAAATGGGACTAAATATATACAAAATTTTTATATAATTAAATGATTAAATAATCAAAAAAATACTTGTTTTTACCGAACACAGAGAATTGTTTTAATACTTTTGTGAACTTGAATTTCACGTACTGATATTGATGAAAAATGAGGCACTTCACCTACGGAAATGCATATTGGTAAAATTGAACTATTTAAATGGTTACGTTAAATTACATAAAATCGATGAAACTATAATAATATTTCTTCTTTTGCAAAGATATTTTAAATTAAAGCACAAGTACTTTAAGGATTTATTGAAAGCACTAGTATTTTTTCTTTATTTTTTAAGTGACTTCTGCAATTTAAAGATTAAAAATACGTAAAGTCTTGTATAAAATAGGGTCAATAAATATTATTATAAGCATGGTCTTCTTTAACATACTCGCTCGTGGAGAAACAAGAGTTAATTATGCCTCATCCTATCGACCTACTCGTTTTTGTATAAAAAACTATTATTTCAATTCGAAATGATTTATTTAAATATAAAATTATTTTGCAACTAACTGATAGTTTACCACATTTGCAGAAAACGTTTACAATTATTATTTAATTTTGCCCTATTCTTTTCGAGTGAAAATAATACCAAATAAACAGACCATGAGACCTTGCCTCTGTTTCCCTTAATTACTTGTAATTATTCATTCTTAATGACACCGCTGTTATTAACAATTAATGGTAGATTATGTTGAGGTAGTATTCTATTATAATTAGTTTAAAGTGCTTAACCTGTATAAAGTAGAACTGTAATTTGTTTAAATCCTTTTGTATAATCAAAATAACTACGTTGCCTATTGTCCAATAGTCTCTCATATGAAGTGTAGAATTTGTATTTGGAAAATTATGTTCAAATTTGGTTGAAATTTTTGCATTTATTTTTAAATTAAATGATTAAGAAATTATTTTACCACTAGGTCTATACTAAATAGTTATTTAAACAACGTGTGAGAAAAATGAACCAAAATTAAACTGGAGTGGAGTGTTTAATTATTTGTTTTTCCAACCATTTTTTTACAAAATTTTATACAATTCGCATATTTAAGGGCAAATTTTTGCAAAATATGATGTAGAGAATAAGAAGGCAATTCAGTACTAAATTAAGGTCAAAACACATACAATTAAGGGAAGTACTTGTCAAGCGAATAGGGCTTTCGGTTTGAATTTTTCGATATATCACGGAAAGAGAGTACCTAGCATTGTACCACTGATATACCCGTGATAGCACTCATCATTTAAACTACATTTAGAATCCAGAACTAACATTTAAGAAATCTTTACTAATTATCATTTAATTTGAAAAATTTAAAATTCAATTGAATTGATTAATAAATCATAGTCTATTTTATTGCAGAGGTATGACAAACAACAAAATATATTTTCATTCTAAGCTACTAAGATTAAAAATTATAATTTTTAATTTCTTTTAAAATCCCGAGCTTAACGAGTTTAAAAGGACATGTTTTATAATCCGGGCAATAATAATAAAAGACACAATGACCTATTCAGATTACATTAATTTTACAAGATTGAAGTAATATGTTGTCAAATATGTTTTTTTAAACACTGTTATTTAAATATGACTTACAAAAAACACACCACTCTCTTTATTCATCACTTAATTATAGAAAATAGAGACAGAAACAAATATAAGTAGGTAAAAGGGGGGCTTTTTTTTAAATAAACCATTGTTTTTTGTATTCATTTGTTGAAAAATTCATAAATGCTTATATAAAACTCATTTGATAAGCATTATTAAACACACGAATTTTTATAAAAACATATGCTACGTTTGTGATTTTAAAAGACCCCAGTGTTTAATAATACGTCATCTTATCGGCCTAGTTTACATAATAAATGTATAGTCTAAATTTCATTTAAAGATTCTTAACTATAAGTTAATAATTCTTAAAAATGGCAGAAATTTTAATTACATGACAAGCTTCATTGATGATGTAAATCGTCGGTTTAATAAAGTAAAAATAAAAATTGCGCCGGTGGGCTATTATTTTTCTCGCAGCTGTACATACATAATAGAGAAGTTAATAAAATATACAAAAATTTAATAAGAAAAGATAAACACCTGTAATATATTTTCGAATCAATTTATTTTCATTTTCATAAATATTTATTTTGATAAATACTATAATATAGGTATAATTAAATATATTAATAATAAATAATAGAATCTATACAAAGCAATCTGTTTTTTATAGTACAATATTATTATAGGAAAGAAAATTGACACTTTAATCTCTCACCCATAGTTCGATTGATATAATGCATAAAATGTTTGTGTTGTTGCTGATAGAGAGAGACTTTCCTCGATATTTTTTTTGTTTATAAACAGACACAATTCTTTTTATATACAGAGACACACACTTATCTGATATAGTAATAATAACCGTTAGTTGATGACCGTAGATGATTGTTCGCTGGGGGATTTAATGGACACATGATTTAATTTAGCATATATTAAATTGCAATAAAGAAGCGAGAGAGCGCCAACAACAGAGGCAGAGATCATAGGAGCAATGCATTGGTCCATCTATATGTATATTTATTTAATTAAGCCCAGAGACATTTGCAATAACGAGCGAGATCATCAACGCTAAATTAAATTTCTGCAAAATTTCCCTTTCTAATTATTGCCAATTGTAACAATTGCCGAGTAGAGTTGTCTTATGAATTAATTTCTATATAACCTTTCCGAAGAAGAATCAAAGAACAATCACATTGATTAGAGAGATAATAATGTCATGACTTGGACATGGGACGATAATGGGTTGAATTTAGAATATGTGTCGTGCCAACAATGATGATTCAATGAACACACACGCTTTTTTTTCTAAATGGCGCCACACTTTCGGCTACTATTCCTACTAGATTATCGTGTCCGTGGGAAAATCCTTGGGATCAGTCGGTGTGGTGAAGTCTCCTAGGGAGAGTGCGCTTAACGTCTTGTCGCTTCCGGTGCGGTGAAGCTCCATATTTGTACTATTAGGACCGTCTAAAGAGAACAACTTGGGATTCATGGGATTTATTTCGGAGGGCGTCTCTAATTCCTGGATCAACTGTAAGGCCAGCTCTAATTCCTTGGAGAACTCACCCTCTTTAGACGACTTGGACGAGCACGCCTTGTCTGTTAAAGTAGCTACACTGTCCGACGAAATGGAGGCCTTCAAATTGGGGTCGTTACTGCTTTTACTACTATTCGTTGGATGCAGTTTACCACTTAAAGACTGCTCTAATTCGGAGATCAGTGTTGCATAAGAGGGTTCCGCTTGAGCTGTATTGGCAAAGGTGCTTCTTAACTTAAGGATCGCCTCTGGGTCATGGTGGTGAAGCGGCGGCTGTTGGCTGGACGAGGGCGTCGTTAATCGATGAGGACTTCGAAGGGTCATTGAGTTTTCGTAGTGCTTAGGCGTCGATGCTACGGATAAATAGTCGCTATTCGACCGAGAATGCTGACTTCTACCAAGGGTGTGGAATGTCCGGTCATGTTCATGAGGAACTGGTGACGGGACAGGCGTCACAGTCCTCGAGAAACTGACCATATTCAACGCCTGTCTTTCGCTCGGCGTTTGTGATATTTCGCTCACTTTCCTTTGGTGGGTTCGCAAATGGTCCACTTTTGGGGTCATCTCCGGTGAGGACATTCCGAGAGAATCAGAAGAACCCGGAGTTCCACTCTGGATGTTCTCCTTAAACACCCACGATTGGGCATAGACTTCGATTTTCGTGTTTTCATTATGATTATGTTTCTGGGGCTTGGGAAGGGTTCCTCCGTGAGCTTTCGGTTGTCTTGGCAGTGTAATCGATCCTGAAGACTCACTGGGAATGTTCACCAATTTCCTCTTGTCTATCACGTACTCGAGGTCTGCGTTCTGCTCCACATTATTCGATTTAACCAGTTTTCTTTCATAGAACAGGTAATGCACCTGATTCAGGCAACAGAACGTAATTTGTGACTCGACAAAAGCCACCAGAACTGATACAATGGCGGTTATAGTTGTAATAAGCCGTCCCTGTTCCATGGGCAGGAAATCGTAGCTAGTGTCTTTCAGTTTGACTCGGAATTGGTCCGAGAAAATGTCCTTAATTTGACCAAATTCCAGGAAAATTAAATTCACCGTGTTGAGGAAAATGACTCCGGTTGAGCAGTAGAGCAGTATTTCATACTTTTTGGCATTGGAGAAGCAGATGCAGACCACTGTTATGCCACAGACACCGATTAATACGGATGAGCACCCTATTAAAATGTTGAAAATCAGTTTAAAGAGGGGTATGGACAGGTAATAATATATTCCGGATGTGATTTGGATGATTCCGAGCAGCACGAAAATCACACAACACGGTCCATGGATGCAAATGTCGGTCAGACTCTCGCTACAGTGCTCCACTCTAACCAGACACATTTTCCCCGCTCTGGACTCGACTCCAATTCGAACTGTAATCACTGTTTAGGCCAGTGCCATTTCACTAGAACTCGCAAGTGTTTTGATTGCCAAAGCCCGCCATTCTTTTCACTATTATCCACAATTATCGCCCATTAATTATTCCAGTCACAGAGCGCTCGAATGACATGACTCCAAACACCAGAATCTTTATTTATCCGTTGGCCTCTCTGTTGCATTCATTTAAAAAACCACACTCACTCTGTCCCAATGAAAAGCGAAATTTTGGGTGTTTTGTGATTTATTTTTGACACATCTTTCCCACTACTGGAATTTTCTTTTGACTTGTTTGACCGACTTGGAGAACGAGAGTGCGCTTCTGCACATGTCTGTATTGATTCTCCCTCCACCACGAACAACGTCGTTCTCCAAGGGTTGTTTTTGTTGCTTTTGTTGTTGCTGGCGTTGGCCTCCCCCACGAACGAATGTAGTTCAAGCCCAATAATACTAGTATTATTGTCTGTGCTGGATTTTGAGGGAGGATGGGTGTGAGGCTGGCGATGAGACCTGACCACCCCCTCACGTCAGACAGCGGCGTGACACACATTTAGGAGGCAAAGACATTCAACGCTTATTCAATTAGACAACTCCATCGCAGAACGACGAACTGGTGATGTAATTGATATAAAGTGATTACACCAAAATGGACCCCCTTGCACCGTGGGGGATCAAATGGTAATTAATTTTTTGACGTTGACGATTTTGGCAATATTAATCGCCAGTTACGAGGATTGGCTGAAAGGTTTTCAATTTTAAATTAAGACAAAATATGTATCCATTTAAAAAATATAAATATATAACAATATATAAATAATCGAAAAATTGCAGTTTTCGATAATTTAGCCTAAATGTGTGCAATTTAAGATAAGCAATTAATCTTATTGAACACAAGACGGACGCTGTTTTTTAAGGTATGTATACATACTTCGAAAAGTATGAAACACTATTTGTAAATGGGGAAAATCCATACATTTTTCGTCTTTTTTAATTTCTTGCCACAAACCTACACCTTCATTGTTCCTCTGGACCGTCAACAATGGGTTCCAGCTTCAGGAATACCGAATGCCTTATGTTGGGAAACTTAATATTGGTATTATTTTTTTATATTTCTATATATATAAGAATTCAGATTATTTTCAATCCAATATTAACAGCCGGACCTTTCAACACAATATCTTTCAATATCAATTAACAGATTTTGAAAATATTTGTTTTATGATGAATTAATTCAAATATTAAAAGTGTTAATTCGAATATGTACTGATTTTGTAGCGAAGACGTCTTGAGATGCTTTGAGATACTTTATAATCTATCCAAATGATATTTTCAATTTTTTATAAAATTCTGTTGAAAAAAGTTCAATACCCGCAGACAATTTCAACTCATGTAAATACACGAAATTAGTACTTTGTACCAAAATTCAACTACTAAAAATAATAATTTTTAATCTTAGTAGCTTAGAATGGAAACATATTTTGACGTTTTTCATGCCTCTGCAATAAAATAGACTATGATTTATTAATCAATTTAAAATTTTTCACAGGAATATTAGTGAGTGCTCTATTTCCGGTTCAAGTTCAATTTACGCTGACTGAAAACTGTTATCCAAATATTAAAAATTGTTCTGAAGAAATCTAAAGTGGTTTATGAAAAAGTTTTTCTTAATTCTGTGATTGGTGTCAAGAAAATTAAGTTAAACATTTATAAGTTTATTTTAAATATCACTTTTTTATCCTTTTCCGAGACTACCACAGATATATTTATAATCAACAATCATCATTTTATTGTGTGTGGAACAGATCACCATATATTTATACAACAATTCAAAGAATTTTTAAAATGTTTATGTTAATTTATTTCAAAATGTATAAAATGTTATATAAAACACGGTCGATTGGCATTATTAAATACGCGGGCTATTTTTTTAAAAACTCTCGCTACACTCGTGAATTTACCAAGCCACAGTATTTAATAACTCCTTATCTTATCGATCCATTTGTGTAGATAACTATTACGTCAAAATTACTCTATTTTAATATGAAATATGCAAAATAATTTCAAAACAGTTATTTACAACAATTAACGTAATATGTTTAATTTCAATTCTATTATTGAACTTATTAGTAAACCCTCCCTCTTATTTGTTTTTGCTCCAAAATATGGAACGTAAAGTATACGGTTTTATGAAGTTAAATGTAATATAGTCATAGAAATTTACATTTTATGTTAACTATGTAAATTTATGTGGGAAGACAAGAATTTGCTAACAAAACAAACATAGGTTTACCCAAATTTACATCAAAGGGACTCGAAACAATACGATTTCCATGGAAATGAGTATATCCGGAAAATAGTTGAGGCATTCAATTGTACTTCCTTTTGCCATATAAATTTATTATTTTATTAATTTTACATAAGTCTACCAATTAAATTAGTGACTATGTTTTCGTTGAAAAAAATAAATGTAGAAATTAGCATTGTTTTTATTTATCATAAATAATAAATAAATTAAATAAATTAAATAATAAATTAAATGATGAGGTTCAAATTCATTTCATAAGGAAATTGTTGGTTTTTATGTGTTGAATTTGAGAGAGAGAAAAACCAAAACCATGTAATTTCAATTTTCTTTTACGATTCGGTTTGCGGCTTTCCCAAATCCGTGAAGATTTTGTGATAAAAATGATTCAAATTGAAAATGAAGGGAAAATTCAAATCCATTTAATCACAGATATCGTATACATACAGTAACTTCTGAAAGTATTCGACACTGAGTTCAGTCGAATTTAGAAGCTTTGTCACGCACTTAATATTTATCAGATATTTATGTATATGATATTATGTGACAGACAATTTAATGAATTTCAATAATCGAAAAGGATTTTATAATTATAATACATACACTAGTTGAAAATGACAGCTAAACTGGAGGGTGCGCTCAAATTACGCGCCGAAAGTATTCGACCTTTTTGTTATAACTGGTTGATATTTCGAAATTCGTAATTTTTAATAAGTTATATAAGTAAGTCTGATTTGTTTTCACATTTAAACTATGTTTTAGTGGTTTGCTATAAATATTTCATTAAGTTGATTAAAATAAATTAAGGAAATATGGCAATTAGGGATATGAATGAATAATTTGAACAAAAAACCTAATTTTTAACAAAAAATATTATTGTAAAAATGAATTTTGATAATTATAAGGCGAAATAATTATAAACTGTTCTATTTTAGTTTTTAAATTGAAAATTTTTGGATAAAATATAAAATTATGCCAGAAATGAAACATTATTATTTTAAGATTTTCATCTTCGCCATCTTTGAATTCATATAATTTATCACCTATTGCAAAAATATACGATATTTATATTAGACTTTACAGTTAAATAATACAGAAACTTATATCAATCGATTTGATTGAATTTGTAGACCTACAATTAAAAAATTCACTACTTCTAAAATTCCTTCAAATTTTTTGTAAATTTGTTCGTTACGAGAAAAAAAAATAAAAATTAAAATTTTTGAATTTATTACAGTTTATTGTCCCTATACAATCATATTTTTAAAAAATAATACTATTTAATTGATAAAAACTAAAAATTGGCCGTTTTTTAACCATATTCTGATAAATTTGGCTCTTTTAAATTTGTTATGTTTTGAAGTTCCTACCGCCATTTTATTGATAGTTTTACCATAGTATATAATTGAACTTCTGAATATTTTATTATCGTATTTTATACCAAAATCGTTGCACAGTACTTTTTATTAAATTAAATAACATTTTTATAAGATATTTCATAAAGTTATTCCCATTTTATGCAGTGAACTTTCTCCCCATGAAAATTCTATATGGATATTGAAATTATATATTTTTATCCTAAAATGTTTTGTTTTATATCTTAAAATGAATAAATTACTAGTGTTTAGTCTTATTATTGCCCAAATTTATTTTTACAAACAATATTTTGTCCAAAAATTAGGCGTTTGTTTAAATTTTTCGTTCGAGTGTCTAAATCTCATATTTCCTTACTTATATTATTCAATTGTGAACTAATAAAATATAGTAAAAACGATTAACCAAACAGGATAAACCCATAAAATTTACGAAAAATGGCTAAATTATAAAAATCAAAATCTTTCGGCGCGTAATTTGAGCGCCCCTTACAATTAAATTGTCATTTACTATAGTTCGAGATAATCTAATCTAAAGTTTCTTTTTAAATATATAATTTCATTAAATTGGCTATCTAATGATACTACATACATAAATATCAGATAAATATTAAGTGCGTGACAAAGCTTCTAAATTTGACTGAATTTAGGGTCGAATACTTTCAGGAGTAACTGTATATTATTTTCAGAATTTTTTAAATTATTTTTTCATGAAAATGAACAATGCTTTTTGTTATTTGTTTGAGTTTTGTAATGTTTCGCATTTTCATTTGTGGAAATTTGTGTCAATTTTTTCAATTGTGAAACAAAAATTATAGTTATTTAATTAACGTGTGTAAAAATAAACCATAATTAAACACCGGACGAAAGTTTAAATATATTTTTTCTAACCAGTCTTTTACAAAATTTTATTCAATTCAAATGTATATTTGGAATTTATTCGCAAAATATGAAATTAAGGAAGATAACCTTGTTCTAAATGAAGTTCTACACTAAAGTTTAGAACCTCATTTAGAAGAATTAAAAGTATTATTTTTGTTTTAAACAATTTGTGATTGTTTACTGGTATGCATTATTCAAATATAAATAAACAGTATTTAATTATGAGCGACTTTATAGAGAAAGCATAAGCTACTAAAATGAATAGATTTTTAAATAAAATTTTATAAATTAATTTAAAAATACTGTTTATAAATATTGAATAGCATCTCAAAGTTAGCAAAAAAGTTAGGGAGCGTTGTATAGTATTCCATTTTTTAAAACCATGCGCCTCCACTAAAATATGTTCCTAAAATATGTATGTACATTGTACACTAATGTTATTTGTGCTACAAGGGTTCAAATTCAACTGTTTTTTAACAAGTGAAACGAGTTTCCGAGTTAAAAAACAGGAATTTACATGAGCACTGAAATTTTTACGATTTCACATTAAATTTCATTATTTACAAGGAAAATTAAACTCAAATGGATATCGAAAAGCGTATGTTTCGATACGGGAGTGCAAAAACTTACTTAAAGTAGTTAATTTATTTAATATATTCAACGCCACCTAACAAGATGTTTTTAGTAATCTGTGCGATCGACTTAGATTTAAAAGAAAAGTGTATCATACAAACACACTTGTAAAAACTGCTCCACACGACATCAAAACAGTGTACAATAGTACGTCAATAATGTCATACATTCAAAATTTGGACGACTAATTATATTGACCGGCTGTGTATCGATATGATTTAAATTTTTTAGGGACGAAAAAAGGGCCATCATCTGGACTATAAAACAAAAGTCTAGGTTTGTAGCAAATAATTTTAAACAAAAAGCGTGCGGATTTTTCCCATACAAATATATCGTTTCATCCATTTACGACAGGTAACTTATTTTCTTACTAGGTGTTTTGAAAAAAAAAAAATAAACTCGGTCCTCGAAGAAATCGCAGCAGCCAAATTGAAAAAAATGTTTTCGGTCCTCAAAGAAATCGCAGCAGTCGAACTGAAAAAATGTATTCGCTCCTCGAAAATGAGTGACTCCTTGAAGTGGTGTAAAAAGATACAAAATTTATTGTTATGTTATCAACATTTGTTTAGTTTTGTGTTTATTTACGATATGTAAATAGAGGAAGTGATGTTGCAAATAGATAAGGATCTGGATCAAAATATTTAAATGCACATACAGTTACTCTTGAAAGTATTCGACCCTGAATTCAGTCGAATTTAGAAGCTTTCTCACGCAAATAATATTTATCTGATATATATGTATGTGGTATCAATTGATAGATAATTTAATGAAATTTAATAATAAAAAAGAAGTTTATAATTATTTTACATAGAACAATCGAAAATGTTAGCTAAACTGTAGGGTGCGCTCAAATTACGCACCGAAAGTATTCGACCTTTTTGTTATGACTTGTTAATATTTTGAATTTCGAA
>JXOV01009784.1:2667-13719 GCA_001014945.1 Clogmia albipunctata | reverse complement strand
CTATGCTATTTTGTACATATTTCCCCTATATAATTCAAAATACAATAAGGGTCGACTTTGAAAAAAAATGGTTGAATTCTTAAATTTACACCATAATTAAATAACCATTTTTAATTTAAAGTAATTAAAAGTGTTAAAGTATTGTATTTTGTATAAAAATTTTATTCTTGAATAAGATATCGCGATAATAAATTACAAATAAGGTGTTGTAAAAACTTGTTAAAAATCAATGCAGTCAATAAATAATAGTTGTATTTATATCTAAAAATACCCAAAAATTCAGCTAATTTTAACATCTGACATTTTAATTTATAGTCGTTTATAACATTTGGTTTTGTGTTTTAATTTTTTTTTAACTTATCCAAATTGACATACCATTTATTTTGCAAGGTGTGATTTTTAACGGTTTCACTGTTTATTTTATTTCGCAAAAGAATAAATTTTATGATTAATTAAAAACATTATGTCTCAAATGATAAATTTCTGGAAATTAAAATCGTTTATGGCAGTCAATCCTTCATACGGTGTTTTTCATTGTTGCAAAATTAATCATACAAAGCGGATTGGCCGGATTTATGGCGGAGGATTTGCGAATCACGACCTGTCTAAATCTTAATTTGCCTTCAATCAGCTACCGCAATTTTCTCCTCGCATAATTTCCATCAATATTTGCTGTTGAATATCAACTTTGCTGGGTTTTTACCGTTTATAAAATCAGTCAACAGGTGTTGTAAAAGGTGTTTGCGAAATTTGGACCAAATTTCTCCCAAAGTTGTTCAAAGGAATTTATTTTAGTTAAATCGACCAAAGTTATAAATTGAGATTCGCTTTACCAATTTTTTATTTCGCCAAAAATTTCCATTGGCTATTTTTATGATCTGTAGTCGTCTTTTTTGCAATTTTTGGCACCCGTCCAGTTTTGAAGATGACGTATTTGCTTTAGTTTTACTTTTTCGTAACTGCTTTTGGAACTGTCGCCGGTTTGTCACTCTTCGCCATTTATGAATCACTGTCAGAGGCAAATCCGGAAGTAATAAATACTTGTTTATATTTTTTAGGTGAGTCAACGGGTTAAAGTTGTAATAAATTTTTTTGACACCGTTATATGCTTTATATAAAAAAATGTTTACTATAAAACTAGTTTGCTTTGTTAGTATAATACTTTTACCATATCTACATATTTTTTGTTTAATTTTTTAATTATTTTATATGTAATTTTCAAAAATAATTTATGCAGTTATACTTTATAGAGAGAAGAATTTCTTCGAAAAACTATTTATCAATTTTGACATGGCATTTCTATAAATTTACTTTTTTATTATAAAAACTACTAGTTTTCTCATTATGTACATAATTAATTGGTTAAAGCCTTTTTTGATACTTTTATTATGTATTTTATTACTAGTTTATACGATTATCAGTGAGAAATCGAATAATAATTTGAATCTTATTTATGTTTCCGTTTTAATTTAACGATTTTACGCAATAAGTTTAATAAATACTTTTTACACAAACTTCTTTAGGAAGTGAAAATTGCAGTCGATAATTTTTAATAGGGTTGTGTAATTTGTTAAATAATACTTAAACAAAAATGACATGGAACATTTTTTACATGTTATTGGCAAAAATTTGGAATAAATAATTTTTAATGAATAACAATGCTCTCAAACAACCATAGAAAGACTACAATTTTATAGTAAAACTTGGAACGCAATAAAATACTTTTTGCATAATTCTTTTTGAATAATTGTTAATTCTTTTTTTAAACTTAAATCTTTAATAAATTAATCTTCAAAATGTTCGGTTATCCTGTGAGATGCATAAAATGCCATGAAATTAGTTGTACAAAATTATTATAATAAATTAAGTAATTTATAAATCAATCAACAATGAATCTGTAATTAAAAGGTTAATATATTATTTGTAATTATAATCAAATACAAAGCACTTCCTTTAGAAGATGTGATCAATCAATAAATATTTTAATAACGTAGGTAATCAAAAACNTGAAATTAGTTGTACAAAATTATTATAATAAATTAAGTAATTTATAAATCAATCAACAATGAATCTGTAATTAAAAGGTTAATATATTATTTGTAATTATAATCAAATACAAAGCACTTCCTTTAGAAGATGTGATCAATCAATAAATATTTTAATAACGTAGGTAATCAAAAACTAGTTATTTATATAACAAGGTCAATAAGATAAGTCATTATTAAACACAAGAGCGTAGCGGGTGCCCTAAAGAAAGTGTTTTATAATGCTTATTGACCGTGTTTTATACAAGATTTTATGCATTTTTTTAAAATTAATTTACACCAACAAAAAATATCGTTTTATTAAAAAGTTGGTTAAGCGAATCTTGATTAAAAATTTGAAATATTTTGTATCCTTTTCTTACTCATGGAGGTTACAGTTAAATAATAATAAAGCACTAGTGCTTTAAAGAATTCTAAAGCACTTGTGCTATAATAATGACTTTGATCGAACAAATTTGATTGTCATAATATCAATTTTAAACAACAAAATTGCATAAAATATTTTTATTTATTTATTTATTGTCGTTTTAAGAAAAACTAACTTTAATCATTGAAATTCTATTAAAATTTGTTTTTCTTGTATACATTGTGCCTAAATTTAAATTAAAGACACTTTCGTTAAAGTCAACTTTATCCTTTAAAAATATGTGTACAGTAATAGTTATTTATACAGTTTGGTCGATAAGATAAGGCCTTACCCTTAATTATCAAATTCCAGGGTTTTTTAATGCTACGAATGTAGCGAGTGCTTTAATCACTGTTTATGTTTCTTTTTCTTATTCTACGGGAAGATGGAGAAAGCTATATTTTCTTTATCTTACTTGCACATACGAAATATCACGTTGATTTTCGATTAATACGGTTAATTTAAATTTAAACAATCCGTAAGTTTGAAACACAACGTTTTGTTATGAAATCATCCATAGATACAGGTAAACCATGTAAAGCACTTGTGCTATAAAAACAAAAATATTTTAGGTTCGTAATATCAGTTTTATGCGACAAAAATGCATAAAATCATTTTGTGCAATTCAGTTAGGTAAAATGCTCGATTTGCGTGCTTTCAATTAACAAGTTATATTTAAATTGAAATAATCTGTACTGTTGTGAAATCATCCACAAATACAGTTAAACCATACCCAACGAAACTGTTTTTTATATTAATTTTTATTTATTTATTGTTTATTACATAAACAAAAATTACTAGTGCTTTATTGAATTCTTTAATGCTATTAATCGTTTTTGACACAACATATTGTAGTGTCACAATACAAATTTTACACAACAGAAATAAATTTATTGACTAATAATACATTGAAAACGAGAAGTCTATCACCCGTTGGTTGAGGCTACCCCAAGTTCCGTACTGGAATGTGGTGGGAAGATATTATTATTTAATTTAATATTTAATATTCTGTTAAACGTAAAGAATTAATGGCAGTTACGATTCATTTAAAATAAGTAATATAATTGTTAGCCAGCCAATAATAAAAAGAAATAAGTGGGGTATGGACCACTGATGCAGAGTTTGCGGAGAAGCCAATGAGACGGTAGACCATTTGCAGGAGTTCTGCTGTCCTGACCAAAGACCCTACACCAGTCAGCTTTACGAAAGAGGGAACGGCGAAGGATGGATGCGCAAAGCCTGAACGCTAGAAAAGCCAAACAATTGTAAAATGAAGTACATATAATTGTAACTAATTAATATTCCCGAGGAGCGTAATAAACATTATTATTATTACTAGAATGATAAAAAAGATAATTACATAACATTCATAAATTTTTTATATTCAAAATTTTTGGCTAAAAAATTATTCATCTAAAATTGTCATTTCTTTTTAAGAAACCCCAAAAAAAGTGATGCAATTAATTGGAAATAATATGATCATTTAGTTAAAAATAACCACGTAAAATGTTAATTTTCTCGTTGGTATTTTTATATTTAATTGGCTGGTTTAATGCGGATTTTTTAGGACCGGCTAATCAGACATTACATGACGTTGTCTCCGCGGTCGCAGTCTCGACTTGAGACATCACGCATTTAGCGTCTCTCCGTCAAATCACTGTCATTATCATCAGCATTAGCGATCGCCGTCGTCGTCGTGATCAATGCTAAAGTCAGATGTGTGTTGGGGATCGTTAAGATTATTAAAATAATGAAAAGTTTGTAATTTTTAGAAAGTTTTCTTTTTCGTTTGTTGGGATGTTGGTTTTTTTCTTCTTCATTGGTCGGATTGAATGATGAGGTGCAGCAATTTTGTTCCATGGGTAATCGACTTAATTACGTATTTTTTGGAAATTAACATGGCCGGGCAGTGGTCAGATCAATTTTCGTCTTCATTGGCCACATTTCTGTGGTATTATGCAGATAGAAATACCTCCGAATTATAAAACAATAAATTACCGGTCTAATTTTCATAATTATTTATTAAAATTCATCAATTTAAATAAAGATACATTAATTGAATAAAGTGATCGCTGCAAGGCAATGATTAATAGTGATCATTTATATTTTAGTGGATTAAAAACGTTTGAATTATTTAAATTGTGTACTACATTAGTTATATTTGAACTATGATAGAAAAGCAAAATTGTTGTCTAAGAAAGAATTTTTTAATTTTATTGTACTTTATCGAACAGTTTTAGGGGCATTGCTGTTTGCAATCCTACTTATGGTATGGTAGGTTGGGCGTAGAACCCGCTCGGAGATTATAGCCCTTATTCAGATATAAATATATGAATAAGATCATTGTAACGGTGTACGATATAATGTATCAACAGGTGTATGGTGGACAGCCATACGCCCCTCCTCGTATATCGCCCTAGCACTCTCTCCATATCACAAAGGTTGGTCCTATTGCTATAGATATATAGTAATATTTAAAAATTATTTTCATGTGCTTAATGATGGGATAAAAGTGTATTTTAGGCCCGCCATTCGGCACCGCACACTAGGGCAGTATAGCAATCCTACTTAAGTAGATAAAAAATTAAATGCTACCTGTGTTCAAAAAAGCATCCTCAATTTTTGCTTTGTTTAAAAATTGTTCGAAGACTATTAATTTCTTCATTTTACTACTGAAAAATTAAACTTAAATTTGCTTATGTTTATTAAAAGCTCTACCAATTTTCATCTTTTATATAAAACTAAATATACACCTATAGTCAAGTGACCTCCTCGAGGTCGTGGATTCGAATCCTGGGCGGATATTTTTCTAGTGCGAAAAAGTTTCCATTGCGAAAAAATATTCCTTCTTAATTCTAAGTAATGGCGCAAAAATATAAATAAAATGGATGGACTGACAATTGGTCTAGGTGCTATTAATTGGCTAAAAATACACTGAAAGCAAATAATCATGAGAAGTCTAAAACCCGTTGGTTGAGGTTTAAACCCCCCTTCCTTACAGTAATTGCAAGGGAAATTAATTTTTATTTATTCTTTATAGTACTAAACATCTATTTGTGAAGTACATAAAATATAGTTATTTGTGTTAAATAAGCCATTTTTTAACGAGGAAATGAATGTGAAACACAAGCAGTTAGGTGAGTTTTTCATAGTTTCCAAGTTCAAAAACGGATTTAGACCTGAGCAAGACATATTTTTATGCACTTTCTCTAAAAATTCACTTCAACCTAATTTAAAATTATTTGCAGTTTAACGATCTCTATTTGAATACTATTTTATAATTATTTGACGGTTATAACGAACTGAATTGAAAAAAATTACAATGTTTATTCTCAAAATGACGCCGAAAATTTGAATTCGAGACAAATTTATTCGTAGACAGTGACTAATAAAAAAATTGTTGATTTTAACCTCATAATTAGTACAAACGCTTAGATAATTTTAGTACGAGTAAAAGTTGTAGATAATCTGTTGGTTTAAATTTCTCACAAATAGGGAAATGATGAATATAAGTTTCAATGTTTTCCAACTTAGCTTAAGGTACAGCAATTTGACCTAAATAAAAATAAATGTTAGAGGATATGTTTGTATTGAATATTATTTTTCGATAATTAGGATCGCCATCATGAGTTCCGTTCTGTATAAGTTTTAAATAAAATGACTTTATTAGACTAAACTGATATTAACATTTTATAAAAAATAAATAAATTATTCCCACGACATTCACGACGGAACTAGGGATAGACTCAACCTCAACCAACGGGTGTTAGACTGTACACGACTGTTGTTTTTTCAGTGTATTAGTAGTCAGTTAATAGCACCTAGACCGGTTGTAAACGGATCCAGTCAATCCGCCCATTTTATTTATTTGTTTGCGCCATCACTAATTTATAATTCGCTATGAATATTATTTCACAATGTTGTTGATATACACACAAATGGAAACTTTTTCGCGCTAGATAAATATCCGCCCGGGATTTGATCCCACGACCTCGAGGAGGATGTTCAGGTTGCTAACCGCTAGGACACAGAGGCAGAATTTATACTTAATATTAAATTATATAAATGGTGCCATTTTTCAATTAGCAAGCACTACTTTAACATTATTTTAACATAAAGGAGAGTTAACAAAATCTTCAAAATGTATTTCTTAAGATTAATTTTAGGAAAGGAGAAAATATGTGGAGAGGAAAAAAATACTTATACGAATATAATAATTGAATTATTTTTAGAACTCTCTGTGTTTTATTTTAATTTTATATGTACCTTATTCATTTGGTCATACGACTTTAAAATTGAGTTGTTTACAATCTTTAATGAGAAAGTAATAGTTACAATTGCTTTAAAAAAACCCTTCCCGTGTACATGGCGAGCGACTATTGGTTTTGTTGTTTGAGATTATATAAATTTAATTTACCTGTTTTGAATATTTTAAAAATAAAAATAACGATAAATGTTAAAAATCTGATTAAAAGGGAATTGTTTAATAATTATTATCATCAGATTTTTATTTTCAAATGAGTAGTGTGTATTTTAAAGTAATCTAAAAAAGAATTGTTACATAAGTTTTTTATACTGTATACTAGCTCCATTAGTTTGAGACAACTTACAAACTATGTATTAAATTGAATTATTATATGTTTAGTAATACACACTACCAATAATAAAAATAGAGTTGAACTGTTTTTATCGTTTAAGATTTTTAATTTTTACTGGAAATTTCACTCTATCTTAAAGACTAGTACAACTCAATTTTCTCCTGGACGATTCTGCAAAACAGCTCACAAATTCTGATCACATCTTCAATATTAAGTTAATTACGATCGTAATCTAATTAACGTGATGATCGACGTGGACAGAAATAGAAATAAAGACGGCAGCAAAAAGACAGCCATTAAATAGAAATCATTAAAGTGTTTTTCCAGCGAAAACCATTGTTGTCCAATAAAACTGACAGAAATTCCTCGATATCGTGCTGCACTGCGCCTAATCGATTCTAATCATCATTAATTTCCGTAAATTCCTCAATATTGGATAACGACCAATATACGAGAAAATCACCCGAGAGACTTTACCTGCTAATCCGAGCTTTATAAATGTCAAAACTGACAAATTTCCAATGAAAAATAGAAAAACGCTTTTTCATTTGAAATTACTGTTCTTGTTTGTTTTGATTATAAAATTTCTGATTTTCCTGAATTTATGAATGTCATTATTGATATATTCTATAAATATTATGTCGTAATATTTTATTTTTTAATTTATGTTTTATCAAACTACTTTTGTTTATTATTTTGTTAATATTTTAACCCTAGCCAGCACAGAAAGATAATTTTTGTGGAAAAACATTTTTTTATTGATTAATTCTGATCGACCTTGTTGTATAGGTTAGATACGTCATTACTGAACCTAGGGTTTTTAAATTCACGAGCGTATCGAGTGTTTTATTACAGGTCCGTGTACCTAATAATGCTTATCGACCGTGTTTTAAACAAAATTTATCCTTTTTTATATAAGTTTACATCAAAATTAAAATCGACCGTTCGTTTATATAAAACAAAGTTTAAAATTTAGTTGTTTCCTTCTCTTTGTGTTTCTTTCTTTTTGTATTTCCACGTGAAGATGGAGAAAGCTATAACTTGTTTCTCATACTTGCACTTAGGAAGTTACTCTTTCAATTAAAACGTTATATTTATATTCAAATACGTTTAGATGTGAAATCCTTAAGGAGTTCTTTTCTTGCGCAATAAACAGGTCTTTGTCAGAACAAATTTTGGTGTCAATATTCCTTTAATACAATAATAACATGAGTTGCCGTTGTCATGTATAAAATTGTGCCTTATTGTTTATTGGCCTAGAAATTGCCTTTCCTTTATCTAATTACGGCCATCTAGTATCACTAACCAGATATCTTCACTAAAATATTTACACTTCACGTCTTTTAGTTAGGTTCAGATTAAACAGTTTACGTTAATAATGGTAAAACATTTATTAATTTATATATAATTTACCAGATCTTAAATTAATTTTATACATATGTATTTTCAAATAAAACATTTTGCAATTAAACTAGTTCAACTATTTTGAGTGTAAATTTTGTGGTGAAGGCGTCTGGTTGGTGATATTATTAAGACCTGTGAATGCCTAAAGGCACGCTAACTTTGAGAAGCTCTAAAATCTACATTATTGAAGTTTTTAATTTTTTTTCGGATTCGTGCTTCTGAAAATTATCTTTATATACGGTAATTTTCTAAATTCATTAAAAATGTGGGTATTACAGGGTTAATAAAAAAAATAAACCATTCTCACAACATTTACGACGGAACAAGGGGTACTCTCAACCTCAACCAACGGGTGTTAGACTGTACACGACTATTTGTTTTTCAGTGTATTAGTAGTCAGTTAATAGCACCTAGACTGGTTGTAAACGGATCCTGTCAAACGGCCCATTTGATGTATTTGTTTACGCCATTACTTATTTTTATAATTCGCTATGAATATTATTTCGCAATGTTATTGATAAACACAAATGGAAACTTTTTCGCGCTAGATAAATATCCGCCCGGGATTTGATCCCACGACCTCGAGGAGGATGTCCAGGGTGCTAACCGCTAGGATACAGAGGCAGATATTTGGCTGATTGGTTTGGAAAATTTACTACGGACAGTCAACATTTTGTAAACTTACTCGTAAACTTGTAATAAAAACTGATACGCAAAATAAAATTGCAGCTTATATAACTGCTTAAATATTTATTATATTTTATGTAGCTTTATACTTAGAAACATTTCTTTTATATAACTTGTATGGATTTTTAAAGTTATGCATATTTTTTTCAATTTCATAATATAGAAACGAGTACTTTCATTTTAAATTCAACCAAAATTGGATTTGAATATTTTGTCATAAATATCTTTCTTTTTTTATATTCAAATTATTGGTAAAAAACGACCCTTTCTGGAAACTTTTTTAAAGCATCGTCAAAATAAAAAAAAATTCTGAATATGAATACAGCCTATTAAAAATTATAAATTTAGGTTTTTTGGATAGAAATTCAATCCAGTTAGAAGTTATATCCATTCAAAAGTCCAACAGATTCTGGGTTTGTTAGGGTAGCTAAAATTAATCGTTTTAGAATCCATGAATTATGTTCTATAGGTATCTTTTTTATAGACTAGTTGATAAAATCAAGATTATTTCGGTTTCTTGTTTACCGTTTTTCGACAAATGACCTTGCATCTAATCAATGCGGTTTTTGGAATTTGAATTTTTTTTGCATAAACTTGACATTTGCAAATATATTAAAACGAAACTTCTGCAGTGATAAGAAAAAGATTCGCCTCTTGGTGGATCATTTTTGTCAAATTCTTTACATAAATACATTAATCCGATTGCAAAATTCAAATCCACCGTTATTTTGTTATAAAACTTATAGAGTTTTATTATCATATTTATGTTTGAACTTTATCAAATACTTGGTTTTATTATAATGTTTTTTTATTATAATGTCTTCTCTGATAATATGTTTAAGCATATCTCTCTAAAGGTCATCCTAATGTTTGTTAAAACCAGTTTACCGTATTTTTGCAAATGATGCATCCAATCAATTTGATTAAAAAAAATTTGCATTTCTTTTGCATAAACATGACATTAACAAACATAATGAAACGAAACTTCTGCAGTGCTAATAAAATTAATTTAACTAAACGATTAATTTATTGCTTTTAGTTGATAGCAATAGATTTTTTAAAATATATTATGTTTGTCTAGTAAATTAGTATTTGTTCTTTAATATACATATACTGCGTTTTATCTTTTTACGACAAGGGTCTTCCATTAAATTTTAGGTAATATCTCGGAGTGAGTCAATCTGATCTCAATTTTTTGGGCACGAAGAAAGGGTTTATCATTGGCCGTCGTCTGGACTATAAAACAGAAGTCTAGGTTTATTGCAAATAATTAAAAAAAACGTGCAGATTTTCCCATACACAAATTTTTTTTAGTCCTTTTACGACAGGTAGCTTATTTTTTCCGAATACGATATAGTATTTTTTAAACTGAAAAGATTTGGTAGGGAAATGATAAATGGGTTATAAGACTCGCCATTCACTGAGTAATAGGGCAGTATAAGTCGGTTGCTGTCCTATGCTCCGAAAGAAGCGGCGTCTAGCCACAGAAGACTGAGAGATAATTCGGGTCCCGATACATGATAGATTAAATGTTAATCTGTTAATGTGAACAGTTAGTAATAACTATCAATTACAAGCTATTTACGGACTATTCGAGTAATACTCATGATGATTTTACTAATAATTTGTTACTAAAAATTGTAACTTATCTAGGAAAAGGATTAGGGTACAATGAGATGAGAAAGGATAAAATTGTTATTAGACCCGTCATTCAGCAACGCACACTAGGGCAGTATAGGTCTGGTAACTTTACAAGATAGGACAATAAAAATTTCCGATACAATTTGAAATAAAATGGTTTATATTTTAATAAATAAGAAATAGTAATGACCATTAGAGAATAAGTACTTAAACCTTTTGGTATCATCAATATAGATAGCGCCGGAGAAGTGTTTGTAAATAATACTCTCGC
>JXOV01009782.1:470-12291 GCA_001014945.1 Clogmia albipunctata | reverse complement strand
CTACCCCTAATAAAGTATTTTCCCCAATTTGTATGTTGNAACAGTGAAATTTTTAAAGAAGTATATCTCCGAAACAGTTAGCCCGATTTTATTGAAATTTTGTAGGCATGTGCGGTTGAACGGGATAAAAGTCAAATCATCAAAAAATACAGTTATAATTGTCAAGGGGAAGCTACCCCTAATAAAGTATTTTCCCCAATTTGTATGTTGTTTTCTTTTCAAATTATTCTTTGTATTTCACATGTGTCTAGAGACTACACGAGTATGACATATCACCACATAAATAGGAGCTATGGGATTGGTGAAAATGGTTTTGGATGTTTTATGTATTATATGAGTATGTGAGTGGTATGTTAAAGTACATAGAAACAAACATATATCTTTTCAACATACTCACACGATGTTGGAACCAATAGCAAACGTTTTAAATTTTTCAGAGCCGTAATAGTACGCAATGACGAATGACAAAAAAGTATGTAAATGTTTCTTTTTGTATAAAAGTTTTTTCTCTCCCACATTGGTGTCAACAATGTTGTATATAACATACAATATATTTTATGTAGTTTCCCATAAAGTACCATATATATAACACTATGAAAAGATAGAGAATGACTATTTTTCATTGGTTCATTTGAACATGTCATAGCAATTCTTATTTTTCTAAAATTGATATTCATATTTGTATGAACATACTAAAATAAAATTTGGATTAATATTTATTAGGTATTAAATATCAAATGAAAATATGTTTCACATTTTATAGTCAACTTTATATTCGAAATCCTTTCGAATATTTTTACTCAGGGATTTTCTTACCGTTATTTCGTAATTTTATTGAAGAAATTCTTATTGACTATTTGTTAAAAAGAAATTAGTTGGTTTTGCATGTGATTAAAAGATTTTCATTTATAGAGTTTTATTTGAAATGAAAAATTGTGATATCATTTTATAAATACAAACCCGCCACGTAGCCGATGTGGAAACGCATCTGGTTACCTCTTCGGAGTCAAGGGTTCGATCCCTGGGCGGGTAGGGTGGACTGGGTCCTTTTCAACTGGTCTAGGTGCTATTAATTGACTAAAAATACACTGAAAACAAATAGTCACCGAAATTTCGAAAACCCGTTAGTTGAGGTTGAGACCCCCCCCCTTTCTCTTATAGGAATTGAATTAGATTTTCTTTATAAATACAAAGATATTATATTATTATAGTATAAAACATTCTAATGAATTTTCCTAGTTCTGAGTTTCTTCGTTTCGTCCGAAATACCTGAGAACGCAGGTTAAGGCAGACGAAAGCAAGTAGACGACTAACACGTACTCAGAGCCTACTCAAGTCTGCCAACAATACGCCGTGCTGGGGTAGTCGTTGACGAATACTGAGATAAAAGTTTTCTGGACAATATTCATGATAACAAAAACAAAAACTAAACATACCATTTCTTGTTTGATTGTTTTACACATTTTTGAAAAGTAATTCAAATTATATTCTGAAAATACGTTACTTAATACGTTACTTCATCAATAACAACGAATTTTTTTATATAGTGTATGTGTTACATTAATTTAAGAAATATGTTAAATTAGCTTATAATTTTTGGCAATGTAATTTTTATTACAATGAAAACTTTTACTCACCGGAATTATTGGAAAGTCGGGGTTGCGCAGTGGTTAAATCGTTGTTAAAGAATTGGTTTGATCGAAACCATCACAGGTTCGAGATATTTTTTTTCTCGAATTTCATTACTTGTTTAAACTAACAATATTCAGTGATTAATATTTGTTTCAAATACATTTACAAAAAAAGTACCTCCGGCCTCAACTGTCGAACAGCTAGTGTCACCAACACTAGTCGTTAACACTAGAAGACGCAATTTGTGAATACATACTACGGAAATGATCCTGTGAAGTATAGTCTTTAATCTACTGCTATTCAATGATTAGGGACAGATGAAAGTTATGAAATGGATGGTCATATTCGTAGTATGTGTTATCAGTGGCAAAAAACCTGTCAATGAGTACACTCTATGTAGAATTATTAGCTCCTGATGCTAATCACAGTATAACAAATAATGATTCGTATACATGGTATTCAATTACCAATTATGAAGGAGTGAATCGTAGATAGGGCGTTAAAAAAAATTTAAAAACAACCAATTGGTTAGATCTAGACCAGTACGGGGTTGTTGAGTGGTCGAAGAACAAGAATGAGAATATATAAAAAGATTATTTCGAAAGCGAAAGGACCGCACCATAATGGAACTTGAATCCAAGCATCGGAGAAGACAGTCTAAGTACGCAACTACTGAACTGAAGAAGTAGTTACACAATTTAAATAGGTACCTATCATTCGGTAACATATGTCGTATCTCAAATAAACGAGACATTTTCAAACCGCACTTATCTCAGGAGGAAGGAATGGAATTTTGCAAATACGTTGAATACATTTTTCTCGGACTATTTTGTTGTTACTTTCTTTCGTCAGCGATTATTTGAAACTTGAGACATGTGAGATACAGTTCCGAGTAGTATGTTTACTATAGCAACCATTTATCGTGCGTTATTTTATTTTATTATTGTGATCTTAAAGGCTATTATTATTGGATCGTGCGATGAATTGTTTGGTCACGATCAGCTCGTGCCCTGTTTCTCTTTGACCGTTACACATTACAATAAGAGAAAGAGATGATCGTCGTGGAACAGTTCATTGGTCCAATTTAGAGAGTTGCATAAATGTTGTTCAGAAATTATTTGTTACAAATTGGTCTTAACGGCAATTGACCACTAACTGATAGGAGAAGAAAAGGGTTTAAAATGTAAAGAAATGTTTCCATATAACCTACAATACTTTTACTTTTAAAAAATGATTTCAAATACGAAGATGTTTTTGAATTACAAACTTAATTTCGACAATTTTCCAGTATTCATTATCCTTTTTAAAGATTATGGTAACTAAAAACATGATTATGAATTTGTTTAAATTGTATATAAAGTATTAATTATAGTTATATTCGTATAATGAAAATGTTGAACTATAGACATCTGATGGAAAATAATTTGGTCTTCACGAGGTTATTCGTGTTTGGCAAGCATGATCGTTTTTTAAATTATTGTGCATTTAATCTTACAGTGAATCACGGCGGCAAAGTTCTAATATCAATTATATTTGCTCCTTACTTTTCCTTTTCTTCACAGAATTCATCTAGTAAGTACATATTATTCACATTACGGGTTTGATCAGATCAAAGAAACGAAGAATAAATCGGTTATGAAACAACGACTACATTTCTGCCTGGTTCTTTTCACACGATCATATTATATTTACGTCAAGGTCGTTATAATTTTTACATTATGTTTAATACAAAAATTCTATTAATTTGTAATAAAGTGCCCGCTTTTAAATTTATTTATAAATTATTTAATTCTTTTTTACTTTATATCAATACCTTTTAAGTGACAATTTATTATTTGATGATAAATATATTTTTATATGATCAGACTTTAGATCAAGTGGCAATATGAGATTGATTTGAATAAATATGTTAAGCAAATGATCGTGATCATTTAGAGCTAATGTAATGAATCATCTCATGGCTCGGCCTTGGCCGTTGGCTTATCCATACATATGATATTGTATGTTACTCGTACCTAACCGAGTCCACTTTAATAACTTTTTCTTTAATTGCAATGAAATTTACAATCAGTACCCTACTAAATTAATTATATATATTTTTTTAACATAAGGTTTTAATTATTACATTTTAAATTTTATAATTTTAGAAAATATACTGAATAACAACCTAAACATCAGTGATTAGATTGTATATCTAGGTCATTTAACATTTGTATAATAGAATTGTATTTTTTTACAAAAAACATAAATTCATTAAGAATTCGAAATAACGGTCATAAAGACACATATGAATTTTCCTAATGTACGAAACATGTATGGCGGACAACCATAAGCCCCCCACATAGTTCGCATTATTAATTTAAAAACTACAAATCATCTAATTATATCCTACTATTGCTGGAATTGTCTTGTTGTCGAAAAGGAAGGTTAAATAACAAAAATATCAAGGCGATTTTCTTTTGAGAGGCTGTGGGGTCAGTTTGAGTCAGTCTGATTCAAAATGATGACAGCATACATTTATTTTGTTGACTATAGTCTTAAATTTATGAAATTTACACCACTTCCTTATTTTTTGTGGAAAAACAGAAAAACTAGCTTTTGCTATTATATGATTTAGCCACAAAATAAATTTTCTTTATTCATTTTAACACGTAATAATATTATATTAGTACTTATGTCACGATCTTATCAGGTGTACACGTATGAAATGTCGTTTTTTAAAATTAAGAAAAAACAGGTTAAATTTTGTGGAAAACGAAAAAATCATTTATTCAAAATATTTGCCGTCACTAGCTATACTTTTTTCCCATCTCTCTGGCAATTTGTGGATTCCGCGCCAGTAGAACTCATCGTCTTTTGCGGCGAACCATTCATCGAGCCATTTTTTCACACTTTCGTAAGAATCGAAGCGCTGCTCAACGAGTGCGTGTCCTATCGAAGCAAATAGGTGGTAATCGGATGGTGCAGGCTTCGGTGTGTTAGCCGCAAGCTGAAATATCTCCCAATAGAACGACCTTATTGTTTCCTAGACCTGTTTTACTAGGTGTGCTGGTGCATATGCATGCAGCAATATAAAATTTTCACGACTTTTTTTCTTACAGCACCCATAAATTTTTCCATATCTTATGTTCGGATCATTTTTATTTCGTTCAAATGATGGGAAATGGTTTGTTGAGTGTCTCTAAATGGTTTTATAATTTTTTCTTAAATTTATAACGCATATTAATCGAGTAGTGAAACAAATTTTTATTTTTCTTTCTTTTTTGGCGCTCATTGCCTTAAAAATAAAAAATCACCACTTTATAAACATGGAAACTAATTCTAGCTCAATTTCTTTGATAGAATATGTTCACAAAAAATTTCCACCCAAATTTTATGATTTTCGGTTCCTTTGGTTTTGCTCAATGATATTGCAAAAATTGCTGTCCGCGTTTGCTCTTTATTCGGCACAAAACTCGACATGTTGACTGCGCTGAGAGTAAACGATAATGACGCTTGGTTGGCGCGAAACTATGGTGGTTTGACAGCGAAGGTTGACACTTCACACTGTCAAAGTTTTATGACAATCGATAAATATTTAGGTTTGCGAGACATATATATGTTCGAATCGACATTTCATATTTGTACACATGATAATTTCTTAAATAATCTTTTCTTACTACATTTAAAGTAGTTTTCTTGAATCTAACTCATTAGCCGCTAAACATAACACAGTTTGACATTTCGAAGCAGACGTCATCACCGAAATTTCAAGCCACTGTCGCTTAGTCAAGTTATTATAACAACAAATAGTCGGCATGACTGCTTCTGTGCTGAGCGACTTTGTCGAAAAGAATTTCAATTGTTATAATATAAAGAAGAGTCTGATAGAAATTAACACATATATTTTCATTATAGAATATTCTTTTAAAATAATTATTAATGTAGTATGATTTTCCAACTTATACATAAAAAAGAAAATCTGATACAAAAACTATTTGTTTTATTGTTGCAGTAGAATAAATCATGTTTACATAACGTGAAGTATAATAATGGCTTAGGAAATTCAACACGTATAGTAAAGTAGAAATCGATCGATAATCATGCCCCTTAGACCATTCATGTAATAACTCTTATGGATCATCATTTCACGAACCAGTAAAGAGAGGCAAATGCAAATTATAGAGCTTACCATCGTCATCGAGAATCGATATGGGAAATTTTTTTGTCTTGGGCATCTCGCGGTTAGATCGGAATTGATGGATGTTTTTGTGAAACAATTTTTAAATAGTTATAACAAACATTTTTCAATAATGCCAAAAACTTATTGCATTCAAGATAATACAAAAGGCATACCATAGGCAAGAAAAGAAAATTGTGAATCATTTCAATATCTACCAGGATTTTCAAAAATTAAGTACTAAGTAATAGTACTACAATATCAATAAAATTTGTAATTGCCGTCAATATCCGCTAGTTAAACGACTTATGAAATTTTATTTTGACAGTAAATGGAGAAACGGGTAACCAGGTATCACAGAGGGAGAGGAAAGAAAGTCCCCACTTGCTTTCTCGACGTTACTTTTCTATGTCTCGTCCTTAACCACATATGATAACTCCAATACTCCATATAATCTTTGTGCTTGGCTCATGTGGAAGGCGTGGTTTTTACGGTTCGTCATAGAGAGTGCTTTCGTCACTCACAATTTATAACTATTTTTTTTAATATATTAAGTTCGAACTTTCTTTGGTTCCCATCAACATCGGTTAAATACTGCCCTATATGAGCTTTCGGTGGGAGAGAGAAGAGAACTTTTTGCCGAGGTCCAATTGCGCACACGTATTTTTGCGAGTAGATGTGATTGTGTTTGGGGGTGAACTGTTTGTATGGAAGATACAATGTGTGGAGCTTTAGATCATCAAGGTATGTATTTCGTTGACGTTTCGTTTGTTCATTTGTTTTTTATTCAACATTTCCACATAAAATAATCCCTTTCCTCTCATTTCACATGATTGTTTGAATATTTCCATTTTATTTCTGCGATTTTCCAAATACACACATACTCGTACTCATGCCCACTCATATTCTGCAAATACTTTCGTCGTTATCATTTCGTACCCTGTCAGAGAATTTATGGCATGTTCGTTTCTCGTGAGGTGTACATAAGCCATCCCCGTATTTCAGTGGGAGGAAGAGTTCTGATGAGGAGAGATTAGGACAATTGGGAAAATTTCGAGGGCCGTCGATTCTTTACCCAAGAAAAAGAGAGTTTATAACGGATTAAAATTGAGGCAAATCTTAAATACATAATTTTTTAAATTTATTTGATTTTCAGTCCTCTATGAATTTTCATTCCATTTTACTTTGGTCACTTTACAGCACTTTATTTCATAAATAATCTTATGGCAATATTATTTGACGTTTGGTAAAAGTGTTGATTCGAACGTTGTTATTTTTAAGACAAACATGTAGAAATTAAATTGATTAGAACGACCGACCATAGCTCAAAACGATATTTTATCAAATTCCCCACAAACCGTTATTTGAATTTAAATTTTTTTTTATACTTATTTCTTAATTTTTTCAATTAGGATTTTTAGACATTCAAAAAGAGCTACTGGCGCCCTGTTTTGATTTCGAGACCCAAACTTTCGCAATTCTGGATATATTTCGGATTATCTAACTACCCTCATCAACAGACTGTTTAAATAATGCCCCATAGCTGAGAGGTGCGGAGGGTACGGCTATAACGCTGACCCATTCCGCATTTGCGGTTTTTCGTTTTTTCGCAATTTCGCCAAATTGATTCAAGTATTTGCAAATCTGCTTTTACATAAAGTTGTAATCTGTAAAGAGATATACTGTGTGTAAATTTGAAGATCCAGCTTCTTTTGGTTTAAGAGTAGTGATGTCAAATTTCGATACTTTTAAGTATAAATGATTACTGATTACTTTTTTCAAAGTATCGAATCTTTTCTATATTGATACTTTTTCGAAATGCCTTTTCTACAATATGTAATATGATCATAGATTTCTCGATTTAAAAGCATTTGGAAGTAGTATCAATATCGAATAATTAAGATTGGATACTTTAAAAAAAGTAATCAGTAATCATTGATTTCGATATTTGACATCACTATTTAAGAGATATCAAGGATAAACGGCTGAGGCTATAACTTCAATTCACACTGTTTATTGGAAATATCGAGAGTTAAGCAATCAAATTGAACTTTCCAATATAAAATTTCGAATATGTATTAAATAACCTAAAAAAGAAATCCTCTTTAGATATTTACTTAGTAAATAAAAAGATTTTCACAAAATTAAAAGTAAGAAAAAAATCGTTTTGATCAAGCTCAGAAGCATTATCGTCATTTCCTTTTTGGCACCGCTTCTAAACATGGCAGGCAGGAAAAATGTCACACTTTTCGTGCATAAATCGACGGGAAAATCGGACCACGTTTCCTTTCATCTCTTGTCCACACCCCTCCTACGTTTAATGTCCTCCTTTCTGGTGAATTGATAAGTCAGTGCACCGAAACAACCCTGGAAATTCGCCTTTAAAACTATTGTCAAATGGAAACACAGAAGAAAAGTCCCTCCGACTATTTACTCAGCATCGAGCTATTTATTGAAGAGTACATTTAAATTATGGCTCGGCAAAGAAGTGTTTTAGTCAACTGGTCAGTTTTCGTTGATTTTCAGAATGAAACGAACATTTGCATAGATGACGTTTATATTAAAATTTTATATCAAATCGTAAAATAATTTCAATGCATCCATCATTCGAAATAAAATGCGTCAAGATGTCGTCTATAAAAATCAAATTGCCAAAGAAAAATCGATTTTAATCAAGAAACTTCTCCTTAAGTAAAAATGAAGGAGCTGTTTTTAGGGAATAATTAAAAAAAGGTCGTTCACTCCTGCACGGAATAAAATTTATATCGAAATCCTGCAATACCAGCATTTGAGTATGGACCAAATGTGTGTTAATCAATTTTAAGAGTGTTTGTAAATTACAAAATTGAATTACTTAGGGGGAAAAGCAGACACCTATTCTAGTTTTACTCGTAGGCGATTATGTTGCGAGTGAGATGGTTTCCCGTAAAAAAGGATGTTTAAAATGAAACCTCACTTATGATTCTCTCAAATTCAGTCGAAGATTTGGTTGATTAAAAAATAATCTAATTAAGTAAAAGAAAAATACTAATTGATTTGAATAACTCTAAGAACATTTTTTGATCAGAAGAAATTGGAGAGCGAATATTTAATGCAGCTAAATGAATTATATTCCAGCTGAGTTTCTGGTGGTGCTTCCTGCAAACATTTTATTAAGTCTTATTTACATTTTAAATTGTTATCGACGTTTTCATACTCAATTATCTTCAATCTTTGGGCACCCTTATCTTACGGAGATCTCCCCCCATCCACTTACTCTGAGGAGTGTTTGTGCGTGTTACTGACAGTGTAGTGCTATATTTCTATTTCTTTTACTTAAAAAATTCGGTTTAGCATTTTGACGGTCTTTTGCATTAAATCAATTAAGGGTGCCAATAAATCGATATGTTTTACATTTTTAATTGAAGTTTGTTAACGAAAAGATCGTTTAATTTTATATTAAAAGAGTGTAAAAAAACCAGATTAATATAAATAGCATGAATGTTTAGTGAAGAAGTTACATGGTACCAAAAATGGAGAATTAATAATTAGTTTAAAACTTACTTACCAGTACCTCCTACCTCATTAAATGCGATTATTTTATTCGCGACTAAGGTTATGGTAATCCCATAATTAGGTAATCAAATCGATTGGTATGTCCTTTGACATCCTCAAATGAGATTTTTATATGATTGCCTTAACTGCATAAACTTAATTGGAGGGAATAAGTCAAAGAAATGTTGAATTATGGATTCTTGGTAGGAAATTTTTGATCAGATTCTAGAATTGAAACGTTATATACATTATAAAGACAACAAATAACTCCCAGACATGTGATTTCATCGTAATATAGGGGAAACATGGACAAAATGGCATACATGAACCAAATTGCATAGGAGGTGTATTTGGATTTATGCTGTTTCTAGGTCACATCTGAATAAGCTATCATGTGACCTAAATGGCTTTGACTAACCTGCCAAAACCTGAACTCATTCAGTTTAATTTAGCAAATTGACATTTTATCCTGGTGCTTATTTTATCCATTAAGTATTCATCTTTGTCTTAAAATAAGATTTTCCAAAAATAGAATCCAATTTATATATTTTAATTTTTTTAGTGACATATGGACAAAATGGCATACCTCTCGTTAGATCAATTTGTGGTATTTATCTAATTAAACCCAACTAATTCGCCATCTTGTGTTTAAAGCTGTTTAATTTTTTTCTGATCATTTTTTGTAATATTTAGATATTAATTTCAATAAATTGATAACCGAACATGATTACTTCAAAATACGGCGTTATTCTGTGCTACCCATAGAGAATTATGATCCAAAAACAAAATACCATGCCATTTTGTACATACTTTCCTTACTCTTAATTTCACAACATTAAATTAAGCGCTGACTATGAAAATAAAAAATTTTTTGTAGATTTCCAAAAGAGTTTTTTGTATTTCGTCAAGGGTAGGTATTCATAAGAATGAAACTGAACTCAACCTGCATAAAAGTATTAAAAATAAATCCACATCCATTAATTTGGTTGTGAACAAATACGACTCTAGGCATATAATGGTTGTATTCTTGATAGTAAGAAGACAAACTCAAACAAAAAACGTAGACATCGGTCTAAAAAGAAATCCTCTTTCTTAGCTAGGGGAGAGAGTGAATGAATTAAGACAGATGAATATACGTTTTTTTGTTCCAGTGCTTCACGAGATTTTTTCGGGTGAAAATTACGAATATGCAAATTAATGTGTAAATGTATATGTTAACGGAACCCTCACAGTTTTTTAATTAATTTTATTCTTTGACTCCGGTACAGAAGAATACAATCATCCATATGCATATATATTGTATATGTCCTTATTTTTTCAATAAGTTTTGTCAGTATTAGTATATCTATTATGATCGATGATTCACATTACTTAACAAAAGCAGGTAGTTGTTAATTTCTATATATGCACGTGTGTTATAACTTGACAAATTAGGTTATTGCATAATTTGTTCACAAACACAGAAATTGATTTCAAAACGTGTCGCTCTTGTTCAATCTTTATACTCAATATTCGAAATAAATTCACCATCGCGTTTAATTTTGTTAAAAAGAGAGAAAACAATAGATTTTGTTGTACCTTCTTTAACTACCAACCCTTTCTTTTTACCAATTAAAATTTGCATATTTCTTTTTAACGAACCATTTGGCACAAATGTACTTTGCTTCTAAAGTTTTCTTTAATTTAATCTAGAATTTGTTCTACATTAAATCAATAAAATGATTTAATTATAAAAGAACGTTTTGTACTTAACAGTTTTTTGGGAAAAAGTTTAAATTTCTCATATAAATCCAGGTAATTCGTAATTTCTGGGAAAAAACTGTCCCTCTTCCAATCGTATTGTTACCACATTGGGATCAAAATAACACATACGAATACTTATTTCTATTAATTCAGGCATTGTCTCTATGAAACATTGAACAATTGAGAAATTTACCGGAAAAAGAAAACCATTCAATTTGCATTTGGAATTTAAATTTTTATTGTTCTTTGAAGGGTTGCTAGGGTTGCAGACAGCTGGCCTCAATAATATTGAACTCCATTGTTTACTTATATTTATTTGAATCGTGCCATTTAAAAATCTGTCCCTGTCGAGTGTTTTGTAGTGAATTCTATTTTTTTACTGGGCAATACTTTAAAATTAGAGGCTGTTTAAAAAATTAAATAGATTTTGTGTAGATTTCGTAAATACTTTTATATTTTAAAATTTAAATTAGTAGAAACAACATAGTGTTTTCTAATGAATTATACTTTTTACTGAAGATAATTTTAGGATAGAATTGGATTTCAAATCGAAGGCTACTTCCAAAGTAAAATCGATACCCATTTTTTTAATGTCGTGAATAAAAACATTTTTTTAATTTTTTTATGCATATAAAGATATTGTTATAATACTAGACTACTCGTATTCAAATATGTTTTTATTTATCTCTTTTTGTTTACATTTGGTATAGGTTATTTACAACGTCTTCTTCTCTTTCCATCTCGTTCATTATA
>JXOV01009780.1:17927-36608 GCA_001014945.1 Clogmia albipunctata | reverse complement strand
GAATCATTATCCAGCATAATTGCTTTTGTTCGTCGGCGGCGCGCGGCGCGGTGATTGATATACACTGTGTTTCATCCTTTTACGTCTTAAAATAAATTAATTAAATTAAATTAATTAATTTTTTTCGTGATAAAATAAATTTTTAATTTGAAATTTTAATTGAAATCCAGTTTTTGTGGAAATTATTTACATTATATTATTTATTAGTCTCTTTATTATGTTAGGAAAGTCAGTTGAGAGGGAAATAGTGCTGTCAGAAATTCTATTCTTAAACCTTACTTTTTCATCACTTTTTTTCTCACTCTGTAAAACAATTTGGCGCAATGATATGGAACGAACTTATTTTGACGTTTGGGAGGGTAAACAGATGAGAATAAGAAGAAGAAAATTGGTATTTTGACACTTCGATTTAAATCCTATTTTTGCAGCTTGAACCGGTCCACATTTGCGCGCGCAAATTAAACTAACAACTAAAAACTGTTGGGATTCTTTATGAAAGTTTTCGATGATTACTGTTTTTAACGTGTCAAATGTTTATTTTAAATATTATCAGTAATTGTTATTCAATATATAGAGATTACAGTATGATTCGCATTTAAAAAAAAACTTATTGAAAGGACCCGGTTTCTGTTTATCGGTTGGGTGTGATTTTATAGCTGCTGTAGAGTGGAATACTAAAGATTTTCTATCATTGAACTTTACTAAACAGAAATATATTGTTCTAATTTGTTTCAAATAAAAGTATGGAAAACAGAAGTTAGTGTTTAAAAATTTGGGTTCCTGGTGTAAAGTTTTATGTGGGACAATATCATATTATTGAACGTTGCGAAATCAAACATTATAATTGTGTATTTTACAAATGACTGTATTGTTTCTAAAATATTCGTAGAATTTACATTAATTTACAAAAACTGGACTTTGCATAAGGATCTTCTACACTTTCTCCTCTCATTTCTTTCGCTTTTACTTCTAAATATGTGTTTTTGTTTCGTTCTTCTATGTGCTCTGGAAGTTTTGAATTCCAGGCTTCTGGTGGCTCTGCCCGTTTCTTCCAAGTGTTATTACCATAATGAGCTCCTAGTCGTTTTTGTCTTCGAATTTCTTCACTTTTTACCAACTCGGAACCGGCTTTTAGGTCCTTTTTATCCTCATATAATCGACAGTTATCGTAATCTTTTTTCCATTGAGAGCAATCCAAATAATCTCCATAAACAAAGTACTGTTGGAACCTGCCCTTGATGCTTTTGCATTCACTGTACTCTTCTTTGTATAAATGGCAGGATGGTCTGATCTGAAATCGAGAAAATTGATTATTTATTGATATTTTAAGGTTAGACAACTTACCGTCCATTCCATGTCCTTGATTTCTGATTCGGTCAGGATATTTTCATCCGGTTTTTCTGTACTTTTGGTAGTCATTCTAACTTAATAGTCCTTTCTCTAATTATACGTGAATCTAATTCAGAAATTGGAAATTTTCTAACAAAAATATGTTATTATATCACAACTGTCATTGGAACTGTCAAAAATCAGCTGTGTGTTGCTGTCACCATTGTTTTTGTTACAGTCAGAATTTGATTACCTTTGAATTGCCTCCACCTGAACTAATTGTAATTCAATTAGCGTCGTCATGCAGTCGGTGACTGCTCTTATCTCTAATCCCAATAACAACAAGTGGCAAATGGTGGAATAGTCGCGGTGTAATTAGCAAAAACAACAAAATTCTATACTGTGTCATAAGACTACGAAATTCTGGCCAATTTCTTATCAATTTAAATGCAATTCTCTGTAAAAGTTCACCGCCATAAGTTCGACAGAGGTGGGATCTAGATATTTACTTGATTTGTTCCCTGATGATGCAGACAAATAACAAGAATAAGGAGCAGTTTAAGCTGCTTCAATATTCGGACGATTCCAAGAGTTTATCCGACCTGGAGCTCACCGAAATTGTTGTGCCCAGGAAGAGGAAAGTCAGGAGGTTAGTATAACATCTTTTCAACAGAAAACCAAATACTAAAATCTCAATTTCAGGAAAACAAAGCCAAAAAATGGCCAAAGACAAAGAAAAAGTTCAACCACTTCAAACTCTGAAGGATCCTGCCGGAATATTATGATTTGGCTGGCCATAATCAGCAACTGTTGTTGGCTTATGATACTCTCGTACGTAATTTCAGTCATCCACTCGGAATACAGTCAATTGGACAAGCAAGTTGGGAAGTTGTCGGCTGTTGTGAAGAGTTTTCCCGACTCCTTGGACTCTTTAGAGTCGAACCAGACGACCATTTTTACCAAAATAAGCGAAATACAACAATCGATAAAGAGCGCCTCGGAGGATTTTGTCCAGTTGAAGGAGTTTATAAAGCAACAATCCCACAAAGATGATGATGGTGGCCAAATAGAAATGCTCCAAAAGAAAATTGCCGATTTCGGGGCTAATATAGCGTCTTTTTCCACCGAAGTGGACAGGATAAAAGAAAAACTCACCACTGTTGAACAGAATTTAGCTTCGAACCAACAAGAGAATGAGTATTTTAAAAAGTTAATTGTAGAAAAGCGTTTAAATTCAACAGATAAGAACCCGATTCCGATGGACCCGAAACAGGTCCATGAATTGGAGGACTTACGTAATATTACGTCTAATTTAACGGCCAGTTTTGCTAATCTTAATTCAACGCTAAGTACCATTGAAAGTGACCTAATCACGAGGATTCAGTCAAACGAGAATGAAACTTTGGAGGCGAAAAAGAATATAGGCAAATTTACAGACCTTTTCAACAATGCCACTTCGCATATTGTCAGTTTAGAGAACTACTGGATCGGTCAGAAGGGCAAATTCGACCTGATGGACACATTTGCCACCCATTTCGACGATTTAGACCAGAAAACGAAACTATTAAACGAAGAATTCCAAAGCTTAAATTCGTCAATGTTGGTTTTAAAGTCGCACCTAGAGTCATTGTCTGTTCCTACATCGCCCCCTGCTAGTCCAGGGCCTGAAGCGGACTCAACTGCGGGTAACTAACATGCAAGCAAAGCCTGCAAAGTGATACCTAATTCTAACAAGTATTTTATCAACGAAAGAGAAACGTTTTAAACAATTGAGTTGATATTTTATGATAACTGCAACACAAAGTAGTTTATAATATTGTCCATCCAAGAGTCACTTTAATTGTAAAGGTTTTTCCCCTCCTCCTCCCCCTTCTAAAATGTACCAATTTAGAACCGAAAAATATTACCGATTTTCGTTTTAGAAAAATAAAAAGATTTTGTGAGAATTTTATTGGTTTAAGTCTAATTAAAATACGATTATATTTAGTGTTGTTTTACTTTTGTCGGAAAACAATAAATGCAATAATTGAAAATGAACAGACTTTCATTGAAGAGATTATTACTTAATCACTTTCAGTTTTCGACCCACTTCAACAAAGGCGTTTATGCATTGGTTGATCTCGTCTTCGCTGTGAGCTGCAGATATTTGGACTCGAATCCTTGCCTTTCCCTTTGGCACAACTGGGAAACTGAAGCCTATCACGTAAATTCCCTTTGCTGGAAATATAAATAATATTATTTCGATAAAAAAAATAACGTAAGTACGAATAAATAGTAGTAAGAGACGATTGCAAATTTATTTTCTTGATTAACTTAGAGATATTAATTTTTCCATTTTTGTTGTTAATATTTGATGTGATTCATTTATGTATTGAGTTTTGTAATAGTAATAAATATATTCCTTCAAGGGTTGTAGACAAATGTTATGTTTAATTAAAACATTAAAATTTCAAAATGTCGATTATTAACTATTTATGTAATTTCTTTATATAGAGTTTTCCAACCAGAGGTTTCATTTTGATTATTTTAAAAAGAAATAGAAATAGAATGTTATTTTAATATAAATGGAATTCATAAAAACATCAACATAAATCAAATGAATATGCTACCCTTGTAGGACCATATTCTTTTCATAAAATATTTCAAGATTAATTCACACAATTCCTCGATAATTTGAAATTTATTGTTGAATAATATGCAAAATTCCATTATTCATATGTTGCAACAGAAAAAAATATAGGTGTTAATTTAAAAGATTTTTTTGACGAATCGCCAAAGCTTAAATTTTGGGATTTTTAATGCAAGTTTCTTTAAATCTTTAGAGTAAATTCTAACAATTTTTAAGCTTTGTCAAGACTTTAATTGTTCTTTATTATGACAAATCTTTCGCTTCACAATGGAATAAAAATACGTCAATGGAAAAACCCTACATTCACTGCATTTCATCTTTTTACGACAGGGGTCTTCGATTAAAATTTAGTTAATATCTCGGATTGTAAAAATCTGATCTAAATTTTTTGGCACGAAGAAAGGTCTTATCATTGGCCATCAAAGTCTGAGTACACTACAAAACAATAGAATTATTTTGAATAAATTGTAATTATTTAAATCGCTAGTGATTAAAAACTTATCATAAAAATGATGTTAATAGGATATTGTTTTAATATAATAAATTATACTCGTTGTAAATATCAATAATGGTTAAGAATCAGAACGATTATTAAATATTTTAATATTGAAAAGCTTAGTTTATAATAAATAAAAAAACAAAAATGAAATAAAATTAATTATTTCAGAAATTTAATAAAAGATAATTTATTATTTTATTTGTATAGTAAAGTAAATATCCAAAATTAATTTGCTGCATATTAATTTCTGTTCTAAATACCGAAGTCCTATTTTTATCTACAAAAATATTTAAGCAGTCATTATCTTTAAAAATATGAGTGATATAAATCAAGAGAGATTTCTACCATTTTCACCAAAAACATTAATAAGCACTCTTTATTGAAAACCACGCAAAAACCATTTGTTATTGTCTTTTGGTAATTTTTTCTATTTAAACTAACTCACCCAACATTTCATTGGCGAAATCAGAGGCTAATTTAGCATCTCCCAGCATTACAGGGCAGATCGGATGATCCATTCCAGCAATAGTAAATCCTGCCTTTTGCATTCCTTGTCTAAATTGGTCAGTGTTCTTTTTAATTTTCTTTGATAAATCGTCCGATTTCATTAGAATGTCCAAGACTTTGCTAGCTGAAGCGACAACAGGTGGTGGTAAAGTGTTTGAAAAAAGGTAAGGCCTTGATTTGTTTCTCAATAAATCAATTAGCTCCTTTGGTCCACAGGTATAACCACCAGCTGCTCCACCGAGAGCTTTTCCAAGAGTAGAATTGATTATATCAGCTCTTCCCATCATGTTGTAGAACTCCTCAGTTCCACGTCCAGTTTTACCGAAAAATCCCGTAGCATGGCACTCGTCGATAAACACCAAAGCATTGTACTTATCCGCTAAATTGAAGATTTCAGGTAGAGGAGCCAAATTTCCATCCATACTGAAAACTCCATCCGTTACAATCAATTTAACTCTGGCATTGGAAGATTTCAATTTCTCTTCCAAGTCTTCCATATTTCGGTGAGTATATCTATGTTTTTGAGCCTTGCAAAGTCTGAGCCCATCAATAATTGAGGCATGATTTAGTTCATCAGAGAAAACTCCATCTTCAGGGGTTAGAATAACTTCAAAAATACCGGCATTAGCATCGAAACAAGAAGCATACAAAATTGTATCTTCTCGTTCATGAAACTTGCTTATTTTAGCCTCCAGTTCCTTGTGAATGTCCTGAGTTCCACAGATAAATCGCACAGAACTACAACCACCTCCATACTTTTCCAAAACCTGTTTCGAGTACGCAATCACCTCTTCATTGTACTGGAAAAAATCACCATTAATTCGATTTGAAAATTCTTACAAGAACCTTTTACCGCCAATCCCAAATAGTTGTTGGCACAGAAATTGAGCACTGTATTCTTGCTTCCTGCCACTGAAATTTCGGTCTTTTGCGCTGACGTAATTACCCTTTCCGACTTGTACGTCCCAGCCTCTTTAATTTCACTCAGTTGGGTGTTGAGAATGCTCTTAAATTGATCTAAAGCCTTTGAAGAGCTGCCATATTGCCGATTCAATGCAATTGGCCTGATATTTGGTCTCAATAGTCGACTGAACATCGTGAAGCTTTACCTAAACCGGGTTTATTTTGTTTAGCAAATATTGCTTTCGACTTGAACTGATGCGATGTTTAACTGAGAGACCGGAGATTGAATATTAACCAATTGGCGGATGGAGCAGAGAGGAAAAACCAAGTGACAACGAATTGTGGGGATAAGAAGAATGAGAATCCAAAAATAACTTGCGGGTAAATGGGATATAAATCAAGGTTAAAATCTCATCCAAAGAACCAGTTTATGTAGCTAAACGAATTGGCATAGAATGAAAAAGTGATCGTAAAAGAAATGGCTTTAAAATTGAGGTCAAGGTTTGTTCTGTGTTGCAAAAATTAAATGGTTAAAAAATCGTTTTACACGAGTAAATTAATAACGAAAATTTAATTTAGTTTTGCTTTAAATTATTATAACTCATTTAATTTAGTGGAGTTATGTGCAATACTAAGGGGTCTAAATTTATGATGGAAATTTATTCTTCCGTAATTATTAGTCGGTGTCGCAAAAATATCAAATGATGAGTTGTATAAGCTTTATCCTAGATTCAAGGAAGGAAAACACCATCACAGCATATAAAGTGGTCGACCTGTACTGCCCTAGTGTGCGGTGCTGAATGGCGGGTCTAATGAACACTTACATCCTTTCCATCCAAACTCTCCTCAGATTATTTAAAGGAATTGCCATACAATAAGTCAGTTAGGATCAGAATTGCTGATAGGCAGGGAGAGGTAGGGCGAATTATGTGGAGAGCGTATGACTGTCCACCATAAGCCTAATGTCACGTTTTCGTGCATCTGGACAATTATCTTATTAACATATTTTATATGTGAATAAGGGTTATAATCTCCGAGCCCACAAACGAATATGTGCAAAACAAAATGATTTAAAACGTTTTCTGTAATGAAGGTTGAAATTATTTAATTCAACTCCATTATTCACTAAAACACTAAAATTTAATAATATTATCCTTTAATTTGTAAAATAATAAGCCCCCGCCATGAAGAAGAAACGGCATAATTAGGTAGGAGTTATATTTATATTTTTAGACGGCAAAAATAAGTGCTGCGCCACCTAGAATCTCAACATGGTAATTTCATACAAAAGCTTACTGTCTTTACCATCTCTGTCTATTTCCCTTACCTTCTTTTCGTTTTAAATGTGTTTATTTACCAAGTCTCTCGAAACGGATTACCATTACTGTTACATAAATCTATAGTGTTAAATTAAAATTTTGTTAATAGTCACATTTAAAAAAGATTCTCTAATAATCTGATAAGTGCCATTTTGAGGACACATCTTCAGCATCCTGTTTCAATCGTATTTTAAGAATTAAATTTGAAAATCAAATGATCTTTTAAGACGACATTTAGTTGTAAATAAATGTGTACAAATTGTCGATTCTGACTGAACCATGTTGGTAACTAGGATTGATTTTGAATTGGTCTATAAAATTTGTATGAAATTTCCATTCACAAACACATTTAAAAATAATGTGTTTCAACTGATTTGTATGAAATTTGGCCTCGTTTCTTCTTCATGGCGATGTCCCAATAATTATCAAAAATATGTTAAAATTTGAATACAATACCATTTATAATACAATTTGATAAAACATATTTTAGTTTTCTTGAATAAAAGATCACGTTAAAAATATACTATTAAAAATATAAGTGATAAATTATCAAATTTATATAAGACCCTTAACAGTTACATGAAAATAACCAGGATTGACGTTTCATGAGTTCAATAAACTAAAACAATAAGAGTCCTTATTCTATTGATGAGATATTTTTGTAGAGAAAATGTATGCATTTCAGTATGACCCCTTTTTTTATTATCTGGAATAAATCTACGCCTTTTTTTATGAACCAATCGATGGTCAAACCATAAACCTTAATTAACGCAAAACAATTTAAATTCGATTAATAACATCTGAGATATTAACAAAAGAAAATCCAACGTCACGTCCTTATTCTATTGGCGAAATATTTTTCGCTCAAGAATTCAAAGTTTAGTTACATTCTTTTTATAAAATAAATTCATGCTAATTTAAAATATCCAAAAATAAGGGCATTAAATTCTCTTCCATAAAGAAATCAACGATAAAAGAAAACATATGCAATTCACCTGTAAAAGTCCTTCCGTTTATTGTGAATCCAGAAACCGATTTTTAAAAAATAATTTGCTTTATTGAAAAATATAACTTTTATTCGGTCGGTGTGTAGGGAACTAGGAGGTTTTCTGAGAAGCGTTTGACGCTCTCAACACCTCTCACCTCACTGTCCTGCAGGGGCAATTTGCAAACATGGAAATCCTCATAAAGGTCGGCGATTTGTTCCAAATACTTTTTCTGGACGTTGAATCGGGAGGCGCACATTTTGCAGGGCTCCTCGTTTTTGGGCAGGAACAGCAGCTGATTGACGATGATATTGTGTGTGTCTATGTTGCATTTGGTTAACTCCTGGATCAATCGCTCAGTTTCGTAAAGGGAGAGGAATTCAGCGATACAGACGCAGACAAACGTGGTCTGGTCCGGATTTCTGAACTGTTGATTCACCTGCTCGATGATGGCCAACATCTCTTCCAATTTAGCGGCAATACTATCAGCATTAAAGTTTTGCATTCCAAATAGGGTTCCCATTTGCGTGAGGAAAGGGGCAAATTTCATCTTTAATCGCAGAATTTTACCCAATCCCTTTTCCACGACTTGGGGGAAGGACAATAGACGTAGAGTGTGCCCCGTTGGAGCCGTGTCAAACACCACCACAGAAAAATTCATCGACTTCACCAGTTTCATCACCTCAGCGTAGGAAATAGCCTCATCAATTCCCGGTAACGAGCCCACCACATCATTCAAAACACTTTTGCTCATCCTCATCGTTTCGCTGTCCTCCTCAAAATACTCTTTCGGCAACTCATTGATCCCCACGTTCGGATCCACCTCCATCGCGAATAAATTCTCAAATCCATTCACCTGGAATGTAAAAACAGATATTGTTTTAATAAAAGAAGAAGATAGCTTCATTAGATACTAAAGACAGAATTAATTGTAGACTTAAATGTTATAAAATAATAACTAAAGCATTACAAATAAAATGATCAACATTTCATAAATACAATTTTTCGATTTTAATTGGAAATTGCACAAAAAGTAGTACACAACCTTGCAGGTAATGTTCCTTTATCAGTCTCGTTCTATTAACGCTTTCGGCTTTTTTACTAAAGCGACAACTTTTTCACTCGACTGGCAAAGCACTTCATTACCTCCCGTTACATAAACTATTAGTACTGTGGATAAATATAAGTACTTTTATATAACAAAAAATTGAAATAATTATTTGAACAACTTGTGGGAAAAACAGGCCATAAGTAAACACGAGTAAAGTTCTAGAAAACGAATGAAATGAGTTTTCTCAAAGATACGAGTTTTTAGTTAAGTGATTTCCCAACAAAATTTTATACAATTCGCTTATTTATTTGCTATTTATTCACGAAATATAGAGTAAAGAATAAGTAGACAACCCAGTACTAAATAAGGTCTAAATACATGCAATTAAGAGGTGTACCAGTCAAGCGAAATGAATTTTCGTTCTCAATTTTTCGATATTTCATGTAATTAGAGCACAATTCACTGCATCATTAATATTCACTTGATAGTAATCATTTAAACCACCTTAACAATCCAGAAAAAACATTTAGAAAAACTTTACTTTTGGGCATTGAATGAGGATAAATTCAATTTTATTGCATTCCATATGATTTTATATGTACATACGGATTTGATACCTGAATAGTAAAATATTTATCTGCGAATAAAGGAATTGGTCTAAATTTTTTTTTTATCTGCGAATACGAAAAACGCAAATAAGGAGCTTCTACTGTAAAACATTTTAAATATGACTGGTAAGTGAACTCTTAAACCATTATTGTATGCGTAAAGTCAACTGTTTTAATGAATGAATTATAATAGTTATTTGTGCTCTTGTAGCTCTTTTAATAAGGATACTTTTACAGAAGAATAATCATACAATTTGACATCAATTTAATATTGTATATATGGTAGATAATATTTTGTTTCTTGTGCGAAAAAGTACTTATTTTACTCACTTGTTCAAAAAAGAAACTCAAATCAATAAAAAGATAAATTTTCTCTTACAGGACACGATTTTGAAGTACATAATTAAAACTTCATTATGAAAATTATGTATGTTCAATAATTATTTGAACGGATTGTTTACAATGCGATAATATTAAGAAATATCTTTAAAATATCTGTTATTCTTAGGATAATGAAATTTTTAATAATAAAATTCAATGAACTTGTTTTATATTTTCATTTGAAATAACAATAGATTTAACTTCAATGATTATCTATAGTTAATAATCCATTTTATCACAAAGTTCAATGATAATATTAAGTAAAAATAATAATATTTTAATCCATTTTCTAAAATCTAATGGATTCTTTTCAACGTCACAAACCTTTGTCGGAACTTTTGAAAATTTCTGGTCTAAAGCATCGGAAATGTTGTGAGCCGGATCTGTGGACAATATCAGAACACTTTCCCGGACTTTGGCCAGTTGAATTGCTAAGCTACAACTGCAAATAAGAGAAATAATAATGGTTATTTTAAAACCCGGAAATTTTATTTCAATCGATTACCTGCAAGTGGTTTTGCCAACACCACCTTTACCGCCAACGAAGATCCACTTGAGGGACTTTTGGTTGATGATATTCATCAGGGAAGGCTCCATTTCCTCCATAATTACAAATTTCTATTTTTTAACTTTTTTATCTACAGACAACACACAAATAACACAGCTTATTGATGACACGATTATTGACGTTATTATTTTTTTGAAAAGTTGTTGTTGCACAATTCCTTTTCTTCACAATTCACATAATAATATTATTTTCTAGAATCAGTAACGATTTCTCTTATCTCAATTTCGCAAATTGCAAGTGATATATCGAAATTTGGGTTTAAAATTAGTCGATAACAGATACAATGTTCCGGTCCATGACAAAATTGGTAATTTTAGATTCAAAACTGATAAAATTGAGTGATTTTTAATGACTTCATTTTGTCCCGGTGTTTTTTTGCAGATTCCACGCGTTTTGAGCGGTATTAATCAGCAAAACCCATTTCATACAGGTTAAAGCTTAATAATTAACCTTTGGCAATTGTAATAATTAAAAATCACTTGTAGGTAATCGACTTTTGGCAGCTAAAATCCAACAACCGGCTCCGGCTTTCAAAGGAACAGCTGTTATCAATGGCGATTTTAAGGAGATTTCCCTCAACGATTACAAAGGAAAATACCTGGTTCTGTTCTTCTATCCCCTAGATTTGTATGAGTAACAGTTAATTTGTAAATCCCCGCTAATTAATTGCAATTTTTAGCACTTTTGTCTGTCCCACCGAAATTATTGCTTTCAGCGACCGAATTGCAGAGTTTCAAGCGATAAATACCGAAGTTGTTGGAGTATCTGTGGACTCTCACTTTAGCCACTTGGCTTGGACAGCTCTGGATAGGAAGAATGGAGGCTTGGGCAATTTGAAGTACCCCCTTTTGTCCGATTTAACCAAGGAAATTTCTAGAAATTATGACATTTTACTGGAAAATGAGGGAATTTCCCTTAGAGGCTTATTCATCATTGATCCTCAAGGCGTTCTCAGACAAATAACGGTTAATGACTTGCCTGTAGGACGGTCTGTAGATGAAACCCTGCGCTTAGTAAAAGCTTTCCAGTTTGTCGAAAAGCACGGAGAAGTGTGTCCTGCTAATTGGGATCCTAATTCCAACCCAGCAACTATCAAACCTGATGTCCAAGGCTCTAAAAGTTATTTCAACAAACATGGCTAATTTATTTAAAATGAAAGATCAAAAGTGAGTGTTTTATAATGAAAGAAGCTAATAAAGTTAAATAGCTAAGAAGAGGCATTTAGAACAAATAAATTGTTTTACTTATATTACGTTATATCTATTAGTTTAATTATCTAGTTAATGCTTATATCATATCTATATTTTAAATCATGAGTCATCATTAGAAATGATGAAATATATTTTATTTATTACCACATATCGAAGATAAAAAAAGAAAAAAAAACATTTTTATAATTTAAAATAATAAAAATAAATATATTTTAATGAATCTGCAATCTTCGTATTTGTTAAATAAAAAATGGATATTTTTCCTAAATTTACTAAAAATGGTATACAAATTAACGAACAGATAAGTTTAAAAAAACACTGAATTCTATAAAATTTTATAATATTACAGAAAAAAGGGCTTTTATTTTACTATTAGAGTAATTCCCACAACATTCCGGTATGGAACTAGGGGTAGTCTCAACCAACGGGTGTTAGACTTTCCATTACTATTTATTTTTAGTGTATTAGTAGTCAATAAATAGCACCTGTTATTTTACTATTACCAAATTTTAAAAAGAAATAAATGGATGTTTATTTCATTATACAGAGACCCATTACTAAAAATAATACTTTTTTCAGCAACGCATTGAAATTGTTATGTATTACGAAAAAGTTGAAAATAAAATTCTCCAATTTTTTTATCTCTTTTATCCCTAATTGCCACATTGATTTTGTGATTTAACACCATTAGGCTATTTTGCGATCTTGAAAAGGCATTACTCGTACTTAAATACCGATTTAAGGCGTTAAATTCCGAACGCGAAAGGATTGGTCGTGGAAAATTTAATGAAAAGGATAAAGTTTTCCAATTAGAGCGTTCGGTACTATATTTTATATTTTTTTTATAATACCATATCTTCCTCTTTGCAACGAAATAAACATCTATTAATTTCTTTTAAAAGATGTTTTTGATGGAATATCTTATATTAATATCTGTGTATTAAAATATTCCATTTTTTCATTTGAAATAGTTATTGGATCAATAATCAAAAGTAATTAAAATTAAAAGTGTTTCGAACTGGTATTATTAAAATAGCAAAAGTCGAGGGGTTAAATCTATATCCTAATTTCAAGGAAGGGCTACAAGTGCAGGTAGAAAACACCCTCATAACATTTTGTATGATTTATTAAGCCTGAATTTTTTTTTATTATTTCTTTATTAGTGACACCGACCAAAAGATCATTTGTGTCCAAAGCCTGAAATTAGCTGACATTCGAAACTGAATGTACATACTACATAACTTCTAAGAACCGTTTTTTTCATGTGTCTAGGCTAGACCTATACTGCTTAGTGCGCAGTGCTGAATTTCAGGACCGATAAAGCACCCATTGCGATAGGTGGGAAGAGCTATGGCGATATTCGAGAAGAGGCGTATGGCGCAGGTATGGTGAACACAACACTATACCTCCGATGATTCGTTATCGCGCATCATTACAATTATATTATTCATACATTTATATATGAATAAGGGATATATTCCTAAGCGGGCTCTGTGCCCAACTTACCAATTTAACCTGTTCGTTTTGATGAGAAACAAATTTAATGGCTATTGTTAGAATTTTTTTATGTTAAGTGAATAAAATTTTTAAAATTAATTGTAAATTTATCAATAAAGGTGTTTGAAAGATCAACGGTAAGTTAGAAATATTCAATTTTAATTCTTACAAACAGGGCATTTCTGAACTTTTACTATTTATAATATAAGAAACTGTATTTAAAAACAGTTTTATAATTATAGATTTTAAATAATTATTACGAACACAATAATACTAATGTGGTGATTAGAATACCAAATGCATACCCACCGTTCAAATATTAAATATACGAGAATACATATTATTAATAGAATACGGAAGCATTGTTTTCAACACTAAATATGCGTAAAGATCAACATGTCTGACCTTTTTGGTATTTTTAGTTTGATAAAATTATTCCATTTTTTAAAATTAAAAATGATATTAATAATGTTATTGCATATCTAAATGTAATGTATAATAGCCGTAATAAATTTCTAAATTAAAAAAAAATTGTCTAATATTATTCTTAATTTTCTAGAGAAAAAATACAATTTAACTATCAGTGTCATGACAGTACAGGGTGATACTTGTTAAATGAAGTTTTTGTTATTCAACAATATAGAATTCAGGAACACGATCTATTCTAATTAGGTCCAAATCCTCATAAAAATTAATTTAGTTTGCTCTTGGAATTGATTTTATTTCAGGCATATAATTTTGATATTTGATCCCAGAAGGCGACTTTTTCTTGTCTTTGAATTTGTGGATTGTATTATCGAAAAATTTTGTACAAATAAATAAAATATACGGTTTCTTTTTGCTCCTGACTTATCAGTAAAATAGCTTTTAGATTGAAAAATTCAATTTTTCTTTTATTATAAAATGACTTATTAATTACTAATTTAACTTTAACAATCTCCTCTTGAACTTTTACAATGTTTTATTATTACGATTATTACGTCATTGAATTATTTTAAAGTACCTGATAATAATTGTGTAATAGTTACCAGCATTTTAAGCACGTGATAAAACAAATAAACATAATCATTTTCACGGTCAAAATATTATAGTAAATATTATGCAAAGAAATAAAATGAATTAAAAACCAAACCTCATAAAAATATCGTTTGACCTTCATTAATACGTGTGATTGACTTTTATTAAATACACTTAGTTATTAATAGGCATGTGAAATTGGATTAATTATTCTACTTTGAAGTCAACTTAGACCTTCTGATGCATTTTAATTAATTCAAATAATGTCAACGCACTATTGCTTTTATAAGGTAAATTTAGAGAAGATTCTTGTTTTAAAATAAACATCTTAATTTATTTGTGCACTAGAAAATCTTGATAACTGTCAAATTTGATTGATTACATATGTTATCTTCAGTAAAACAAAACGGTGTTTTAAAGATATAATTTCAATTTGAATATTAACATATCCTTAAAGTAACGATTATTCGTTATCGAATAACATTAATAAAAAATAATAAATTTCCTTTATGCATTTTTGTTGCTTAATATTGATATTATGACACTCAATTTTGCTCTGTCAAAGTCGTTATTATAGCACAAGTGCTTTAAAGAATTCTTCAAAGCACGTGTGCTTTTTCTTTATTATTAAAGTGTGACCTCCGTAAAAGAAATCCATTAAATTAATATGGTCGTCAGTTTTGAAGGGCGTGGTTTAACTGTTATTTGCTAGTGTAAAATAAAATAAGCCATCTAACGGAGAATTTATGAACTACGTTTTCTTGTGGTTTATCATAGAGGCCAAAACATGTATTTTTACAGAAATTCGAAGAATTTTTAATATTTTGTGTTAATTTATTTATTAATTTAATTTATTTAAAAAAAGCTTACAATTTTGTATAAAACACGGTTCTGTATGAATTATTAAACACTTATCTTATCGACTTTGATGTATAAAAAACTATTTCCATTCCTGCAAGGAACGTGGGGACTCGAAACCTAAACCAACGGGCTTAGACTTTTCAAGATTATTTGTTTTCAGTGTATTATTAGTCAATTAATAGCACCTAGGTCCTAGACCAGTTGAAAAGGGGACCCAGTCAATCCTACCAGGCAGGGATCAAACTCATGACCTTCGAGGAGGTAGCCGGATGCATTACCACATCGGCTTCAAATTTTGTGAATAAAATACGAATATAAGTTAATGACTTATCTAATCATTAAAACACGATTAGATCATATAATTGGTTTTGTTTTTAAGCAGGATCATTTGTATGAAATCGGGTTTTTTCTGGTGCGGGTCAAATATAAATTCTTCTTCTTCGATGACACAACAACCGTGCCCCGGACTGGGTCTAGCCAGTTGGTTTTACGTAATCAAAGTTTTTCAAATAAAAATTCAGTTACAATTATTTTATGAATTACATTAATAAAAATAAAATAATGTTCTTATAACTGGAACTTATTTAAATAAAACCTTCACAAAAATATCGAGATCTCAAATATTTGTTTTTATTTTCAAAAATTGTGTCACCACTGAAGTAGCTGTCTTAATTTGCGAAACTTACACCAATTAGACTTGAGATTTTCTTGATTAAAGCACTTGACAAAAGTACCTTGATAACAAACTTGAATACAATTGAAGATGAGTCGATGATTATTGCATTTGCAAATAGTGGTGAGCTCTATAGCAAAATTTTAAAACATCATTGTTGTATGTATAAAAAACCGAAAACAATAGATTTGATCGTATCGCAATAAAATTGGTCGATAATCCGCTACCGATTTGCTACCAATACCGCAAAATAAGCTGTATTTTTAATAAAGAAAAATATGATTTAATAATAACTGTATAATTTACGGTATTTACCTCATGTCTCTTATGTCCTTGATATTATCCATAATTATGTTTATGTTATGCTTACCACCTAATTACCATAAATATTACATAATACATGCTAATTTTGTTCCGAAAATGGTGACAGAATTTTTGTTGAAATGAAAAGAGAAAGACGAAAAAAGGTTTGGAATTTTGTGAGGCAATCTTTATCACAATTTGGAGTCAACAGGAAAAAATTCTCAATGTAACCGTCCATTATAACATATACGATCGCAGTAGTAGCTCAGTTGAAAATTGATCGCGGCCCGCGAACGGTCGGGTCTGCTAGAAAAAACAAAATCTGGAGACCCAAGTCAAAATAATTATACAATAATTTCTGTTGAAATCAGTGTTTTAGAGAAAACCAATTTGTTGTAATCAGGTGGAAATTATTTGAGTGTTTTATATTTATTTAAATAAAACAAAAACCAGTGAAAATGACGTTGACGGATGAAAAGAAAACAAAATCACAGCAGCAACCAGATGAAAAGGATTTAAAAACTGTAGTTGTAGACGAGCTGCACAAGAAAGGATCGAGTGGACCGTGGCTATGGTGAATATTTGCAATCTGTCTATAATAGTGGAATGACTTTGAATAAGTGGCACGATCAAGAGTCAACAATTACAAGATCATTGATCGCGTGTGTCTCTCGTTTTCGACATGTTTTTGTTGAACTTAAACTTAAACATTAAACTGGCAATAAATGAGGTGACTTTGAGCCAAATATCGAAGAAAATAACAAGACTGGTTTTACAAATGACGTATTGACGACAGATCTTTTACAAAGTTCTCTTTTTTCTCTCTGAATGATTATGAAAATACGTTGCAGTGATGTGATGATCCGAGTGCTGATACATCTGTATCAATATTGTGGAATTCATCACAAAGCAACGTGGATGGTGATAAGGAATTGTTATAAATTCCGTTTGTGATAACTCTAAATTGAAGGATCCGGTTTTCAGCTTTTACAAGATTATCAACTAGGAATTTCATAAATCATCTAAAATACAGATTGAAGTTCAAAATTATATTTCAATACTATAGAAAAAACGATCACTTTCATTGAACCTCATCCTAAAGATAAGATTGCTTTTGTTCAGTTTTTTCCCTTCATATTCAATCACGCGATCTTATTTTGGAAGATCAATAATAAAATGTGCTCTCTATTTTTAGTTTGGGACCAACACCAAAGTCAATGAACTTTTATTTTGAATAATACGAAAATTAGGATGTGTGTTTTACTATTGTGTCACTATACAAAGTATAAGAAATGTACTTTAATGTGTATTTTATTACATTTAAAATTTATTTTTTACCTTCTCTTTTATTGTTTATCTACATTGTTTTAAAGTGTATTAAACTTTATACATTTAACACGAATAACAATTGAAAATAATATTGTTGTTATCTTTTTGGCGATCACCTTTTATAAAAATAGTTTCATTTGTACTTTTTAATTGCGCTTCATTTAGTTTTTTTTTGTTGCAAAAGTTAAGGATCATCATTAATTATCATTTGTTAGTGATCAATTAAGAATTTCCATTTTTTATAATTTAAAAGAAATAGAAAACATTATAAATAATTATCATTTATTAGATATATTTTAGTGTTTCAAATTTAATTTAAGCAATTTGTTATCGATTTTTTGCTATGATTTTAAAGACCATTAAACATTGTATAAACCACAATTTATAATAAAAATAGGTTAAATTGAAATGGTATTTCATTATATAATATGGTTAAATAATTAATTAAAATTTATACTAAACAGGAATCATACTTTATTTTTTATTTTCATTCATACTCGTATGGTCTCATGCGTTTTTAAAGCATTGATAACCTTTGAATTTAAGATGAAATCCCAGTTTACTTTAACGTTTTGTTGTTAAGTTGAGGTAGCTTCGCAAATTTCCTTATCATAACTCGTTTTTCATAGTTATTTATACAACAAGGTCGATGAAATGAGAAAACACTAGGGCCCTTTAAGAAGCCTGTATGTTTAATATTGCGTTGTGTTTTGTGGATTTTTTAAACTTATTAACAAAATATTCAAAAATTCCTTGAATTTCTCTGAACATATTTATCTCTTTTTCATACATTGCTATAACTATCATGTCAATCGTCGAAATAGAGTGCGAATTATAGTATATAAGCAATTTGTACAATACTTTTATTTCCGTCTTAGATAACTTTGAACTATAGTCCTCGAAATGAGTATTTAATTGACCGCTATAAAATCTTTTTTGCACACCCGTATCGAAACATACGGTTTTCGATATCTATTTGAGTTTTGTAATGTTTCACTTTATGGCACTCA
>JXOV01009780.1:0-17535 GCA_001014945.1 Clogmia albipunctata | reverse complement strand
ATATAATTTGGCTGTTTTTGTTTGATTTTTGGCACATTACGTAAATATCAGAGATAAATCTGCATAAATCTGTTTCATGTCACAATAAAATAGGCATTTGCCTTATGACCAAGTGGTTAAGAGGAATTTACAAGTAAAGTTTTCATTTGAAACTTTTGTGAAACATGTCAATTTTAAATTATCCTTGTAAATAATGAAATTTAATATGAAATTGTATAAATTTCAGTGCTCATGAGTGGAGTGCAAAAAACGTTATGTCCTGATCGGGTGTGAAGTCCTGTTTATTAACTCGGAAACGATCAAACACTCGCCTTCGGCTCGAATGTTTCACACTCGTTAAAAAACAGTTGACTTTACAACCTTGTAGCACAAATAACTGTTATCCTTTTACGTTGAAACATTACCTAGGGACTATAGTACACAAAAAGTCTGTAATTGATACTAATCAAGTTTGGAAATTGTTTATTCCTTATACATTATTTAAAACTCTTTCTTTGAAAGTCAAAATATTTTCAAGATAATAGTAAGTTATCAAATATTGGGTTCTTTAATAATCACAAGTCAGGCCAATGTTGTTAGGAAAACCCCTGTTTTTAATAATACTTATCGAACGTGTTTTATACATTTTTGAACAAATTATCATTGTTAAAATTCTGTATGTTTTTCTTTACGTTCATTAATATTTCTGTAATGTCTTTATTAGTTAGTCTGCGAATTAGAGTCAGACGGTGAATACCCATTTTTTTGTGGATTTATAAGATTCAAATTCAAACGTAGTTTATTACAACAAGACTTAAATTGGGAACTAAATTCTCTATATTTTATAAAAATTTATAACGAAGATCACATTCTTCCAATAAATGGGATAAAACGTCTTTGGACAGAACAAACACTAGTGTCTTAAAATCAATTTTATGCAATCAAAATGCATAAATAAACGTAATCTCATTGAACTTGATAAACCTGTCGGGGTCGATAAATCCGAAATTCAGGCAGTGTTTCACGGTCCCGGCTTACAAATTGAATTCATTGACTGTTGACACACAATAGAAGACGAATTTTATAATCCAATCGGTCTCGCGCGGCACAATAATAATTGCCAACATTAGCGGTAATTCAATTAGACGACGTCGTTTCCGCTTTTTTGTTATTCGATTTCGTCTTTTCAAAACGAGTCTATGCCTTTGATAACAGATCTTGTGGGCCCCAGAGACAATGTTGCATTTTAAATTCAGGTCACGTTTTATTGAAAAATAGAAACCCCTGAAACAAATCAATTATGTGTCGTATTAATCGAAATAATCCCCTGAACTCTTACTTTTTAAAGTGACTGTAAAATATGTGGATCTGTTATTTGGCCCACAGGAAATATATTATTCAAAAAATCTATTGAGTCTGTGGCTCATATGTTCGACATTTTGGCACAATGACATTGATCTGAGCCAAATTGCCGCCGAAAACCGGATTTTTTTACCTAATTTACATGGAACCTGTTGTACGCAGATTTTGTTTTGATCAGCGTTGGAGAGATCGCCTTTTGTTGTTTATTGCCGAATTTGTTATTGTTTATATCGCGTTTTTGTATATCCATTAAATTCATCGGGCCATTTCAAAAGTTTCCAAAGGTGCAAATTTTGTTTTATGAGAAATAAAAACACCGTAGATTAATAGATTTCCTGTCAAAACCATAGGACATTAAACAAGGTGGCTTTGGAATTTCTTTTTGAAGATAAATTTTGAAGAAAATAATCTATGAATTAAGAATTCAAATTTTTAATTGTGATTTACAAAAAGGTGTAGAGTATGTCAACTGATTTTTTTGTATTCATAATTTTTTTGGACTCTTTCGTCGTGCAAATAAACGATTACTCATAATAAAACAAATTTCAGTTCACACATTCCTAAAATAAATAACTATTGTAAGATTAGTATTCTACTTTTTTTGGTGAAAAGAAAAACCAATTCAATTTTTGAACAAATTATTCGAAAAGTAAAATATATTGCAATGTAATCTGTATGTGAATCTCTCGAGTACAATATATTTAAAACTAAACGAAGTTTTTTTTATTTATTAAATAGTTATAGCAGTAATACATCTGATAACTACTTTTCATGTTTAGAACTGGTCAAACACAGCTTACAAGCTATGAGAGTGATATAATAGCTTCAAATAATAATTTTACATTATTCGGAGGTGTAATATTAACATTTCAATCGTCAAAGTAACCACGAAATACGTCACTTTACACCACTGAATGCTTTAATTTTATCATTACAACACTGTTTTTGGAAGAAGAATCACTTATTTTCAAAGAAAAAGTAAAAATGACATAATTGTCAAAGGGATGCTTGATTAAATTTTGATTAATATATATGATTGTCATTTCTAATGATTACTAGATGACACACTTTATTTGCGATTTTTTGCTATTATTTTTGCTCAGAATGTAAAATATTGTTCAACATTGTATTGAAATTGGACTTTTCAGCATTTCGGAAGAATTGCGACCCTCGGTGCCTTCGGGTCGACAAAATTTCTTCCTCGGATGCTCGAAACTAAACAATTTCAATACAATGTTGAAAATAACTATTTAGTTTGCAGTATCGTGTACATAAAATGATGTCACGGTAGTTCATTAAAAATTTCCTGTCAAAAATATGTAGTATATTCATTACTTTTTAAATTTCATCAATAACTTAAAGCAGGATAACTTTTTTTTTCTTAAAAGTGACACTTTTGGTAAATAACTACATAGCTTATACATTTTTTATTATTGTAAAAAAACTTTACGTTGTTTAAATTATAGATTATATCATTTGTATTATCTTTACTCTACTAAATTTAGAAAGTAACGTGTAAATAAATTTAGTATTGGAATATTTTTCTGCTGGTGTCAATAATATTTGCTCGAATTTTTAGCTAATATTTGAATAGCTGTGTATATTTAACCGTATGAACTACTTAACGTGACAGTCGTAATATATTATTTCTTAAAAAACGCTTTTTAAAAATTAGCTTCTACGGATACGACGTCAAATTTCATGTGCTTTTATAAACAATCGCTTACACAATAACAATTCAATGTAAGGAAAAATCTGGTGATTTCATTATGTACAGGTGCTTTGAATACAGATAATTATCACTATTTTTTTGTTGAAGAGCAAACCAAACAATAATTGTAATCAAATATAATTTTAATATATGTGAATTACTGTATTTAATAGTCTACTATTTCAACAAAAAATACCCATTTTACAGGTGTGAACGTATGATTATTTATTTACGATGTCTCGTAATTGTACGTACATACAAATAATATTGTCGTTGGAGAATTCCCCTTAATGTTTTCCTGTTTATTTACAATAGATGGCCAAAATTTGAATTGTATTTGGTCAAGGTTAATTTTACGTTATTTGCTCCGTCTAAATATTTTTTTCCATTTAACGTCTTCAAATAGAAAGAGCGATTTATATGGAAATTACTATGGGATTTGGAGGATTCGCACTTAGATAAAAAAAATTAAAACCAAAAAAGTACGAGAATATGTAATGAGCCGTTTTTTATATGTAAATGTGAGTGAAATACGGCCCGTTAGACGAGTTTTTTTTTATATGGAGCCCAGGCAATTTGTATGATACTGACACAGACGTCCTTCGAGGTGGTTTAGCACTAGTATATTTCGATACAAGTGCTGAAATAGTGGTTATTACAGCACGAATTTACCATAAAAATAAAAAAAATGAATCTAAATTGATTGGAGAGAGATAAAAATACTCTAACAAAATATTTAAATTTAAAATAACAGAAAAGTAAATCGTTACAGAACCAATTTGCGTTAAGAAAAGTCTACTTTTCGATACGGAATTGCAAAAACGGATTTTTCACCCGAACGGGATATATTTTTTTAAAACTGTTCTTAAAATTTTTTGTTGTTACAACGGTCGCTATTTGAACGGTTTTCGTTATAACGGCCTGGATCAAAATTTTTACATTTTTTTCCTACAATAGACGCCGAATTTTGTTGTCCATTACGAATATTTAAATATCTAAGAACACACCTTTCTAAACAAAAGGTTACATAATAATTATTTGTGTAACATTAAAAATATTAGACTTAATCACGGTCGCATAGTACAACCTGGATCAATAAATTTATCGTTTCAGGACAAAAAGACAAATAAATTTTGATATGGTTATGAATTTGTATGTTATGAACTTTTTGTTTTCATATGTTAAAAATGCAAAATTATTTAAATTGTATATAACTAATAAGGTATATTACTATTAGGTTTCTTCCAAAGATGTACCAAATATATTTAAATCCCGAAGCTCATTTATCATTCTTAAACCACGACTAAAAATTTTCGAATTAAATCTCACGTTTTCCGTACGAGTTAAATCCTCTTTTTCAATAATCAGTTTTAAATTTTCCTTCAGTCGAATTTACATATTGCGATTCAGGAAACAACTGAATTTCACTTGTTTGTATCTGTTCGAACTTATTTCGTCCTATTCCATTTGCAATTTCCTCAACGATTGCAGTTAAATCCCGAATTTCCACTGATTCTTCTTGTTTCCGCAGTCAAAGCACCTAGTATCGGTTAGAATCGTAAATATATAAATCTTTAGCATGGAATAAAGCAATTGGGTTTTAAATAATGAAAAGTCCAAATCGAAATATAATACTAACGATCTAACTTTCTCTTTCAGGAAACTATTCTTTTTATGTATTACGCCAAACATTTTGAATGGCTTTCACGTGAATTCGTACGTGTTCTTTGGACGAATGCCTGACGCGCATTGGTGTTCAGTGCCTGAACTGGTCGAGAATGGTTGGACAACGGAGCAGATACGAAATTTCACAACAAGAGAGTATGTAAATTAATAATTGCACTATATAAGTAGTTAGTATTAATGCTTAATTAATTTTCCAGTGGAATTTCAAATCAATTTTCATGTCAAGTTAAGGATTGGAACTATACACGATTCGTTGGAATGGATTACGACACAGCCAAGTTGCACACAGAAGAACTGGCAAAGCCCTTCGAAGTTCCATGTAAAGAAAATTCCCCGAAGAATCACTATGTCTATGATCAGGAGACGGATGTTTCTATTGTTCCAGAGTGGGACCTGGTTTGTGAAAACCAAGTTTGGCGATCGAATGCTCAAGTCGCTTTAAGTATTGGTAAATTCTTGGCAGCTTCATCCTTCGGAGTGATTTCGGATCGTTTCGGAAGGAAAAAGGCTTTTATGGTTGGTTGTTTGATTTACTTAACCAGTGGAATTGCAACCGTTGTAAGTCCCTATTATTGGATCTTCCTTCTGGGCAGAGTTGGAATCGGTGCTGCCTCGTCAGCGTTGTTTTATCCCGCTTTTACGATGTGTAAGTTCTTACATTGATCATTTTATGAGAATTATTTAATTCATTTTTATTATTCTATTTTTAGTAACCGAAAATATATCCCTTAAACATCGATCGTGGATGAGTGTCGTTTATACAATTTCCTATCCCATCGGAATGTTGATTCTTGCTATGTGTGCTAACTTCCTCCATCCCTGGAGACATCTACAGGCTGCTCTAGTTACACCAGGATTATTACTCGTCATTCATTGCTAGTAAGTTTTTTTTACCAATATTATATATATGTTAATTTATGTTTTAAAATAAATTAATAGGTAATTTTGGTTATAATTTTAAAAGATTATTAGAAAGTCTATAACTGTTAAAGATCAATTACATTTTGAATTCTATAATTTAGAGATCTATTTAAATGAAAGTAAAACTATAGACATCTATTTGTTGTAGCTGATTTGCATAGGGCTTCTACACTTTACAATCGTAACTAAGAACAGGTCTTATCAATGTCTTATAGAGCCTTAGCTTGACATTCCACCATAATAACTTGGATCTAAGTTAAATAGTTCCACAAGAAGCAAAAACTAGTACATACATTGTTGTTTATGGAAAAATTCGAAATTAAGGTTGGAGAACAAAATAAATGCCATTTTTTTATTAAAGATATTTACTAAGGATCTAGTTTAAACAATATTTTAAAGATGAAAATTTAGAAGTAAATGTACGCACAAATGATATGTAAATTTGTTTCTCATTTGAATAAAATAAGTGGCTAATTCAATTATTTTGACAATATCCCGGGAGTGACACTTATTAAACATGATCATGCAATTTATTTTGTTCGATACTCGAAATGTTTGTATGGAATGGTGCAGCCCTTCACGGAAATAGAATATAGTTGGGATTTCATAAGTCCAAAATTGAGTTAATTTATAAATAAAAGAATATAATTACAACATTATTTTGAGTTTATCGAAGCAATGTGTGTTAGACGAAATCTTTAAAATTGTAACAACCAAGATAGGGCCAAATCTCTCAGTCCAGGAAAGAGGAATCAACCATATCTTTTTAAATCAATATTTTAAATTCATATAATAAACTAATTCTCTTTTAATTTTCTAGTTTCATGGACGAGTCTCCGCGCTGGTTGATTAGTAAGAACCGAGAAGAACAGGCTTACAAAATCCTATTTGGAACGGAACCGGATATGAAACTGCTGAAGAAGAGTGCACCAAAGATAGAAGAAAGTGTTGATACGACTGGAAAGAAATCGATAAAAGAAAAACTCAAACACAGTTTGAGTGAATTCGTTGCCCTTTTCGCAACTGGACAGTTACGGAAACAAATTCTCATATGCTATTTCATTTGGTGCATCACTTCGATGACGTATTACGTTACAGCTTTAAATGCTCCTAATTTCACGACCAGTAAAATCCTTTACGTGGCTTACACTGGACTTGTGGACATCCCCAGCTACTTCTTCCCAGTTTTGATGCTGCGGTATTTGGGCAGAAAGATATCTGGATCCTCTTTGCTCGCTTTTACTGGAACGTTTTTGCTTCTCGTTTTGGCAACGGATAATGAGGATATTAAGGTCATCTTTGCAATGTTGGGAAGGTTTGGAATTAGCGCAGTTTATGCTGTTATTACTCTACACACCGCTGAAATGTTTCCAACTCAAATCAGAAGCTCTGCGCTCGGCACAAGCTCCACAATGGCTCATGTTGGGTCGATCAGTGCTCCTTACATCGTAGACTTCTTGGGACTCATAGCCTGGTTCATTCCGACCACAATTTGCGGGTCAGCGGTCTTGTTGGCTGGTCTTCTTCTGCTCCTTCTCCCAGAGACTGCAGACAGGCATCTTAAAGATCACGTGGAAGAGGAAAATCACGAAGCAGATCTCCACAAGCAAGAGAATGGAAACAGCCATTGAACGAATTCTGATATTTAATATTTAAATTAGACTAGAGATAATAAATTATAATTGATAAATTAATTGTAAAGACCACTCTTTGTTGATGTCAACTCTAAGAGACAATTCCATTGAAAACAATGCAATTTTCTATTTATTGACCAATTTTTATACAAATTTACTAAGCAAGCACCAATTTTGCAATTTGCAACATGTTACCGTATTTGTTTTGGCCAATTAGTTTTAATATCCCAATAAAATCGACAGTTGAATAAGAGGTTGATCGTTTTAATAAAGAACAGGTAATATCAATGTTTTTTTTAATTCATGTATAAATGTTTTATTTTATATAAATTTGGGTTTGAGGCGACGCAATTTATAAAAAACACGGGTTTTTCCAAACGCAGATAATTTTCTTTAAATATAAATAATTAATTTTACAAAAAAAATTTTAGTCGGTAAAGATTTAATGAACAAGCTTCGTCCAAAAATGGCGCCAACTAACGGGTTGAAAAGCTGGACACAACTGAGACAAAGTTTTTCTGTCTTCTGGACTTTAAATAGCAAAATATCTTGTGTTATATCCGCCAAAATAAGACCTTACTTGGTGTTCCTAAGTCCACATTTTAAAATTCAACTTACAGCGATTAGTTGAGGGAAGGGGTCAGAAATACCAGGTTCGGGCTTTTCGGATATGGTAACGTGACAAGTTTTAATTATAATACTCACCTGTTCTTGTATACTTAACTCTTCGGGGCGGCTTAAGTATTAAAGTAGAATAGAACAAAACAAAACCAAGCGACAGCGATATCTCTCCAAAGATCAAGGATCACCAAGTTTATGAAGTTAAAACACTTGATTCCACTTTTAAATAATTACACTTTTATTTCAATTATTAACCTTAACCAAATTAAATTACAAACTTGACAATCTTAACTTTACGATCTTTACTTTATAAAATGTGAACAATTACTTGAGAGATCTAAACTGATTGAAATATGAACTAGAACTGGTAAGTCTTTACTTAACAAAATGCGAACAAGAACTAATTTTACAAACTAAAAAAGAAGGAATTGTACAGTAATAAGAGTTGACATACAAATACAAATGCAGAGCTAACAGGAATCAAAAGATTTCTATTTCATAAACGGGACCTGTGACCCCATGTTCCTGAAACTGATTTCTCTTTTACAAAACTGGGTGTGGCCATATGCTTAACGATTTTTTTTTCTTCTAAACAAATAAAACAAATTCTAAAATTGAACAATATTTGAAAACTATTTCTAATCTTATTCTAAATAAACGCGAAACATTGATGACCTCAAAATGAATGATAAAGAGCTGCTCATTTCCCTCGAAGAATTAACATTGAAGTAGGCAAATAGCAAAACAGATTATAACAGTTGGACCTCACACAAATTGCAATAACAAGATGTTTGGAAAAGGACTCGAATTAAAAACGACTTCTAATGCACAATTAAATATTTATAGTCGATAGGGTATATCTAGCACTTGAATCGTCTCCCCCTAGATGTTACTTCTAGTATGCTGACAACGTTATCTAATTTTTAAGTCAATCACTCCTATATGCCACACTTTGTCGATCTTAAGTTTGTGCAATAGAGTTATGGATATCCCGAATATATAACTATATACTTACGGTGAAGAAATTTTATGCGATAACGTAATATTTTCAGTCGCCGATTTTCTTGATCACATCGATTTAAAAACTTAATGATTTCTTTCATTAATTAAGTCAAAAGTTTTGTGTATGTGTTCATATAAATTAAACACGCCCGAACAGGTTGATCTATTTCAGGCTTGGAGGAGACTGATTGAATGCAATTTAAGAAGCGCTCAACAGCGCGAAGAAGAATGAAAATGCAATCTTAAGAAATCTATGGAAACGTTGAGTGTCTAATGCCGTCACGAAAGAGAAGCCGCAATTACTGTCATTGAATGTGGTATATATTAATAATATCTCTGAATGTATTAATTGAATTTGAAATCTTCTTTGAGAAAAGGCGTTCATTAACCATCATTTGAGTTATGAAACAATGGCCTGGGTTTATTCCAGATAATAAATAGAGACCATTTAAGTTATGAAATTATATTTTGTTTTAAATTAATCTAATTCAAATATTTTTAGTGTAAATTTTGTGGAGGCGTCGGGTTGTGAAAATGGTCGTTTACACTTTACCTTACAACTTTGAGAATTTAATGTAAGATTGAATTAAACAAACCAAAATGATGCTAGCCTTTACTAATGTATACATGCTATTATCAAAAAGTGGATCCTGGGAAGTTATAAGTGCATCCTCGTAAATAATAAACAATTATCATAAAGTTGATATTGAATGGGAAATATACAATATTTGTTAATTTGGACTATAATAAAGGAATAGAAAAGTTTTAGTGGCCCTAATCTAAATAATAATACGAAAGCTGATTATATTATAATCCAGGTTACTTAGCAAATATTTGACTTTATATTCATCTTTAAGTGGGTGCTTCAACGTATTACATTTCCATTGAGAAGAAAGAATGCACAGAAAGCAATGATCAAAATGAGGTCAATAATAAAAGAGAAAATTAAGGAGTCAATTATAAGATTACGATCATTAACTTTACCTTTACGGTTGTGAAAGTTTATGTATTTATTGATGTGGTCTATATTTATTCCGAAACAACTATTCAGTCCCTTCAAATTGTTCACACTGAAGGATGGACGGAAATTAGCCTGATCTTATGTTTAGGTTGTTGTCTTTGGGGAGCTGCCCGAAATGTGAAAATAAAGTCGAAAAATAAAAATGTGATCAAGAAAATTGGCAGAATGAATGAAACATTTTATGGATCATGTCCGGTTACTCACCAAGTAACTTTGAAAATCTTAATAAAAATATGCAACGGATTCATACTTCTGAGAATCATCTTAATTTGTGGTAGTATTCCGAATTCAAAAGAATAGATCTCTCTTTGTACTAAGATATTTTAATTGATTATTGCGTGTTTTCAGTGCTTAATTTCAATTTAATTACATTATATAGGCCACAGACTGTTATTATATTGTTACAAAATGAAGAAACATGAAGAAAACATCAACACGATTTTTTCCTAGGATAATAAAACCATAAGCCTTAAATTTTCCTATAGACAAATAAATCAGATGATAAAAGAAAATCAAAAATGTACAAAAGTAAATCACTCATCAATTTAAAATCCCATTACTTGACTCAAAACAATGTACAACACATAATATCCTTGGAGAAAGTAAGATTCATTATTTTCGCTTGGGTTATTTACTGCGAATTTTATTGGCATTGCTCGACTTTGCTGAGGAACTACAAAAGAGTCATTCACAAAACTAGAGCGATAAATCACTTCCTGTCCATTCTATTTAGAATCTTGTCCTCTAATTATGCATAACATCAATACGAAGATAGACAGAGAGAGAGGGAGAGGAGGGAAATATGTTGGCTGGTGCCATTAAAATTGCGATGAATTGCCATGCCCCTCAAATAACTTGGGGGATTAGGAATAATAAAGAGTGGTTTTATTACTTCGGCAAGATGTTTGTGAAGGAGTGGGAGTGGTAATAATAGAAATAACTTTGTTCCTGTGACAGACACAGCCACAGACACTCTTAAAAACTCTAAAGAGAGCGAGTATTTTATTTTTTATAACATAAAATTATAATAAAGTAATGAAGACGAAGAGTGTGGTGAAGATGATGATGACCCACCACACAAATGGACGTGTGAAAATGTTTAATGGCATTTATTTTAACACTGACTGTGGCTGTTCCCCCCGACACACTGATGGGTGTTCCACTATATTGTCGGGCACAACAGTTTCGTCACCGCTTTGGTATCATCCATCTTGTTGCCTGAAATATATTATTGTAGAGCAACAAGAACAAAAAGAGTGTGCGAAAAATTGAATAGATCCAATACTTGGGCACTTTTCATCATTGAACAGGTCTTGGCTGTGGTAATTGGTTGACCGGATCAGTGACAAAAGTTCCACGAGATCAGCAGGATCGACTCAGGCCCCCCTGAATAAATAATCAACAAAGTTTTTTCCCCGTAAGAAAGATCGTTTTTTGAGGAACAGTTTTTTAAGAATCAGGAAAAAAGTTTAAAGTGTTTTGTGTTTTACTCCGAATTTAGTGAAACCGGAAAACCCCAACTCCCCTCAAAATGTCTGAGACCAGGAACTTGATGATGACCTACGTGATCCTGCTCGTCCTTTTGCTGCTCCTCTGGGCGTTGTATGCCGGATTCTTCTAAATCCGCGCAAAATGTGACACCTGTAGCTTTAGAACGCAGGTAAGAGGACTCCCAACCGATCTGTTGCGAAACTTAATGCGCGTAAATTGTGGAATATTTATTTATCTTACGCTGAGGAGTGGGATGAAGCTGATCTTTAGCGTAAATCCAATAATATTTAGATTACCGGAAAGTATGTGCTTCAGCGTAGATACTCGGAAAATGAAACTAAATTAATGGTCAGTGCTGAAAAAAAGTGTTTTTCTTTTCCAAAATTATATAACAATGAGTTCTTTTTCTCTGTCCCTGACACTGGTCAGAGATCCCGGGGAAGCCCGTGTCTGCCAGTCAGAGATTAGTGCATCAGTAATATTTATGATCGTGTTTGAAATTTGGAAACACCGTTCGTGATATTCCGACTAATTTATGGCATTGGCCATTTAATATGTTTCATCAAATTCAAATCAGCGGTGGCCAAAAGAGCCAACTACCTCCTCGATCTGGGGCCTCTGGTTCTACTACATGGGCAGTTTCGTGGTCGTGGAGAGAAGAGCTCATAAATCAAACGCAAAAAACGCAACGTTGTCCTAATGATTCAGCCAAAAATTCGCTGCCCCAGCTCGACTCGATATTTTTAGCTCCAGACCGTGGAAACGAACCAGTTTCTAGTAGATCAGTTACCACCACACATTGATTTCACGCCCCAGATCGTCAATTTTATTGCAACAATTTCCGAATTCAATTATCGATTTTTAATTGGCACTATATCTATTTATATTCTGCTGAAATGATCAATTTTACACCCAATTAGTCAATTTTCATGGATAAATTTGAGTACAATTCAATTTATAAGTATCTGCTTAATTTGTTAAGTTTTGCTCTGATTTAACAAGTTTTTTAAAATTATTTTCATGAAAATTTGCAATGTTCCATTTTCACTACATCGCCAAAGCGTGAAAAAGTCTCAAAATAACTTGTTTTTAATACGACATATTTTTGTTAATTGAGATAAATGGTGTAGCAAATTTTCAATATTAATTTTTAAAATAAGTTTTTTTGCAAACCCATTCCCAAAATGTACTATGTTTTAATTTATAATCCAATGATTAATAAACATAACTAAATGTTGTGGTTCCGAATCGTCCCCTTTTTTAACTAGTGAAAACTTGTTTTATTTTTTTATTAGTGAATATTGAAGAATCTACAAACAAATGAAGTTTATTGTAAAAATTTAGCAATCATTTCCTATGCGGAATTGACAAAAAGTTTACATCATGTATTTTAAAGAAGTCTTTTTTCGAAGACGATAAATGACTTTCATTTGGCTAGTTTTCTTATAAAAGCATAACTTTACACCCTTGTAGCATAAATAACTATTTTACAGTTATGAAAACATTGGTTTTTTTCGAAAAGACATTGTTATTGAATAATTTTGACTCAAACCTTGAGTTTTCATATTTTTTTCGAAAGCACTTTAAGCGATGTGTGATGCAATTAGTGTCGAAAATTGATTTTAAAGGATGACTTGTTGACGTTTTGATATTCTTTGACGATAGGTGTTTCAGATGTTTTCAATATTCCTCTTTTTAATATGTTTCCCGATAGAAAACATTGTTAACTTATTTTTGTATTATTCTTTTACCTTGGGTGGCAAACATTCAACCACTTGTCATAACCTTTTAATGCTAATAGTGTGAAAGATAAAATTGTTTTTTTTTTATTTTAACTACGGATAATTGTAGTTATTTTTTACTTAATGAATTCATTGTAGCAATATAATTAAGAATATAGTTAAATATACCAATAAAAGTAATTGATATCGTGAATCAGGAATACAAAACGCACACTCATTTGTAATGTTGGCAGCTCTGACATTCGGTTGCCATAGAGACCGAGGAACTTTTAGAGATAAACTTTTATTTTTGAGGGAGAAGTTTTTGATTTGGAGAATAAATTGAAAATAAATTTTAATCAAATACTTTGAAACTAATGTTAGTAAATAATGCGTTAAATAAATTTTAAAAAGAAGTCACATTTTTTAAACACGAAATAAAGATTAAGATCATTTTTAAACTACTTTTTACACACACAAAATCGAAATCAACACTAAAATTTGTAATATAACATAAAATAAATTTCCCTTTTAATTCCTGTAAGGAACATGGGAAATCTCAAACTCAACCAAGTGGCTTAGACTGTTTATGACTTTGTTTTTAGTGAATTTTTAGTCAATTAATAGCACCTAGACCGGTTGTAAACGGATCTAGTCAATATATTCGCCCAAGATTCGATCTCACGACCTCCGGGGAGGCAGTCTAGAACGCAAACCACTAAACTATACAGACGGATACTGTAATTTGTAATAATGTGTTATTATTAAAATATAAAACCAAAAATATTAACTTTTATTTAATCAAAACACAATTCAAATTTTGAATTCAATTACGGACAATATTTTTAAATTCCACAGAAACCAAAAATGTCCTTGGCGAATTATAACGTTTGTAATGTAAAATACCTATACAATTTCAAAAGCTATCTCAGCTTGATATGTTGTTAAACATGTGAATACTTACCAAAAATTTCATTTAATAAAATTTTTTATGTTAAAAAAAGTTTTTTCTGCCCAAAACTTAAAATATGGGATTACAAAAACTGATGTGTAAAGTAAACACACATCAATTTTTGTTGTAATAATAACTGATATTATCTTATCTCGTTTTTACAGCGATAAATTGTAACAACGAAAACAAAAGGAAAAATGAAAGAAACTCGAATAACAAATATCGTTCACGTTTCTTTCAATTTAATATATTTTATGTTTAGAATACTAAAAATAAATCGACTATAAATAACGTTATATTTAAAGTTGCGCTTCGGTAAATATTTTGAAATTCCTTAGAAAAATTGTGTGAATAATTTGCAAAACAAATGAACCGGCGACTCTTAACCCAATAATCTGAATTTTTATTATAATTTAGTAAAATATTCTATTCAGTTCAGTACTAAATGTACTAAATGATACTAATTGTATACAAGTTTTATAGTTTTTTCTATTTTAAGAAACTTATATTTTATTAAATCATATTTTTGTTTACATTAATAAATATTCAAATTTTGTGTTTTTAGTTTACGAGTAAATATGAAATTGCTACAGAGTATATCAATCGTATCGTAAATAGTAGTGGTAGTATGAAAGATGTGTTTATTGATCATTGCCTGGACCACAAAACAATGTGCTACGATCATTTCTAGCAGTGAAAAGATATGACAAACTCAATAGTGTTTTATTATTAATTATTTAAAGCTTATAATATATTTTGAATTTTAAATTAATAAACATAAATTTGTTGTTTGCAATCGTAGATTTTAGAGCTAAAACTTGCTGTATTGACTCAAATAATAAACTTGTTTCTAATTCACATTCAACAATCTTTCTCATACCGTTACGTCCCAGTTTGTCTCTCGGGATGATCATGACCACAAAATTTATTGCATTATATTAGTATTACAGATGGTGAGAAGTGGTGAAATCTCAAATAACAATCTTAAAATAGTAAATAAATTATTTGTTAGTTATTTGTTAATTATAGGTTTGCAAGCTTAATAAAACTGTAATTTAGGTAATTAAAGATTTGGTATTTGAAACCCAAAAAATGTGTGAATGATCGAATTTGTTCTAAGCCACTGCAGTGCTTTATTAGATATTTAAACAACGTGTAGGAAAAATGGACCATGAATAAACACAAGTTGATTTCTAGAAAACAAAAACAGATTTCTAAAAAAATTAATTATATCAATTCGTTTTTAAACAAAATTGTATGCCACTTGTTAATTTATTTGCAAGTTATTCATTAAATATTAGCTTATTATAAGTAAACAAAAATGTGCTAAATTAAGATTCAAACTCACACAATTAACGAAAGAAGCTTTCATTAACCCGACGTTAATAAAACTTTCGAAGAAAGTTTTTCATTATATGTATCACAAAAAGACACCATGTACTGTTTCAGTTCAGTTAAGTATTTAAACCACATTAGGAAACAATTACCAATATTTAATTGGCGCTTTACTTAATAACAAAAAATGTAGTTTTAGATTAAATTCTTAACTAAGTATAACTAATTTATAATTATAAAACTGTTACAACTTATTCAGAATTTATTGCATTTTGCAGACTTATTTTAGGAATCATACTAAACAAACTTGTAGTTTGTTGTGAGTCATTATAATACGCTTTGTAGTATTTATTGTTATTAGAAATTAAATTCATAAATACTTTTATTAAACCATTTATTTTCTAAATTTGAATTTGCTGCTAGAGCAGGCGCCTGGTAAGTTTCACAGATTTTAAAGATTCTAATTGTACTTTTAATTTCAAATAAATGTATTTATTCTATATGAAATGAGCTATGGTATTAACTAGAGTAAAAGAAATAAATCATCCAAATAATTATACTACAAAAATATTCAAAACAAATTTATGCCCACAAGAATAAATAAATTAGTTCTATGATTTACCTGAAGCCAGCTGAAATATGAAATAGTGATAAATAAATGCAAAGACTAACATAATGTTTGACATTAGAGGTCAGTCTTATTTATTAACTTATATACATATTTTTATTTATAAATTTTCGTTTTCTTCTGCCATTTTTCTGTTCATTTGATTCGTCTCGTTCTTCCACCTTTTTGCTCGGCTTCGGGCATCCAAACTAAACAAACGATATTATAAACAACGAATTAGTTGATTTCATAGCAGTGTAATTGATTGGGATGGAAGGATGTCTAAATCTGCTATTTTCGCATCTTTAAACTAAACATTGAAGTCTGAGCGATGATGAGAGGAAGGGGCCATTGTTTCGGAAGCTCCAAGCGCTTGAAAATCTGAAAATCCTCACTTAATTCACTTTATCATTTCTCCGTGTATTTTTAGTTCTACAAAATCCACCTATATAATCGCTGTTTATATTAATAATTCTGTAATTTATTAATATGCCGATGTCGTTTTGTCCGGTTCAGTTCGTTTTCGAGAACATTTTGTACGGCACTTTCGTGTTCAGCATTCGACACAGAGGCGAATTCATCTTCTTAATAATATTAAACACAATAATAAATTCTGATATTCTCCACGGACCCACGAAAAAAAAATTCACTGGTGCCGACCATTCGACTCACGTTCGCCTGTGCCGAGTCCCGGGTCGTCCAGTCAGCTTTTAACATTTGGTTGGAACGGCCAAAATTCCATCCAGTTTTCCTCGCTCTCGAGAGTCCGCAAAACACACGGAGAAAGTCGCTCAATTCGCGAATTCAGTTACTGTCCAGTGTGAGTGATCATTGTCTCAGCCCTTCATTGGATTTATATACCAGCAATGTTTCATTTTTGGAATAATTATTACTCCAAAATAATTTGACTTGTGACCGAAACAGTGATCGAATAGGGGTGGTGACGACTTCTATTTTTAAATCCTAATTGGAACCATAAATCAATCGGTGATATAAAATGACAATTTAAATATAGCGCTTATTATTTTAGTACCATTATTTATTCCTTTGGCAAATGACTTAATTAATTCCAAATATAGAATTGAATTGGTATTTGTAAATGGTTGATTGATTTAAATTGTTGATGGACAGTGTTTTTGGTCTTAAATGTCCTTTAAAAATATATTCAATTTTCATTACCTACCAGATAACCTAACTAGTACTTAAATATACGTTTTATCTCAAAATTGAGAGAAACGTAGATTATAGCAAATGCCAGTGAATAAAAGATACTTTAGGATTGTTTGTGATATTTTTGTTTTTTGTCATTTTATCCAAGATATTAAATATTTTGTATTTTGATAATACAGAATATAATTTTTGCAATCCTATATCGAAAAGTTAGCTTTTTCATTCTAAATCAGGTATCGTAATATGTCAAGTAATCCATAAGTGCTATAAAGAAATTCATAGTCTATAAACAATTTTTTGCAATTCTGTTTGTGAAGTGCCA
>JXOV01009777.1:1351-12621 GCA_001014945.1 Clogmia albipunctata | reverse complement strand
TGGTATTTTAATCTCATGTAATGAATCTTAAATTATTAACTAATTAAAAGACAATTGGATGGTTTATTAGTAATTGCTTTCTTTTGATAAAAACATAAAATATTGCGTTCTACTTCTGTTAATTATTAGTATTTGAGACTACTATCAAAATAGAATAAGAATCTTTTAAATTTTAACAACAATTACGTTCTGGATTTTTATGTTACGTTTGTTGTCATCATGTTTTATAATAATTACATTTTATCAAATTGAAGAATTCGGAATTCATTATTGCCATTACCAGAATTTCTTATAAATATTGTACTTTTTGTTATTTAATTAGGCCGATAAGTAATGTATTGTTAATAAATGGTTCGTTTTAAAGTATAGTACAAGTTCATTTATATTGATTTGATTGAATGAAATATTTTGCTACAATACTTCCTTGGTACTTTATTGAAAGATATCATCATCATGGCACTACAACCCAGATTGGGTCCCGGCCATTTTGCCTCCAATAGTCCCGGTTTATAGTAGCGGCCTTCCAATCATGGACTCCCAGCTCAGTTGCGTCCTGGTCCCCCATCTTATCTGCGGGTGCCCTTTTTTTCTTGTCCCTGTATGCGCCGTAGATTAAATACCCATTTTACTATGGATTCCTGGGGCATCCCTATCAAATGCCCCACCCATTCTAGCCTTATCGACTTTATAAAGACGACGATAGGTGGTTGCTTTACAGTTTGTTTCAGTTCCAAATTGTATCGTCGTCTCCAAACACCATTTTCACAGCGAAAGATATACTCGATCCATAATATAATGGACCCCGGCCTCCATGTGTAATATCTATTGATCCAATATGACATGAAAAGACAATGAATATAATAATACTTTCTATTTTTCGTCAACTATTAGTACTTGACACTATTATCATCAATAGAATATAAATCTTGTGCTCTATTTTGAAGATGGCTTTGACAACAATAGAATTTTGGAATTTTAAGTTTCGTTTGTTATCAGAATATTTTGTAACCGTTTATGTTTGTAACAAATACAGGTACGAGAGCGATGAGCAGTAGTACAGAATATGAAAAAAGTACGACCTTTAAGCGTGATGAGAAAGAAATCCTGAGTGAAACTACGGTTACGCCCTTGTTCTCATGGCCATACTTCTGATTATGTCTATGTACTTAGTACCATTTCGATNTTATGTTTGTAACAAATACAGGTACGAGAGCGATGAGCAGTAGTACAGAATATGAAAAAAGTACGACCTTTAAGCGTGATGAGAAAGAAATCCTGAGTGAAACTACGGTTACGCCCTTGTTCTCATGGCCATACTTCTGATTATGTCTATGTACTTAGTACCATTTCGATAAATTTTTGCTTTTCGTCGTTGTTCCTCCGGACCGTGGATAAGATAAAGGTAATATCGAAAAAATAGGTACCAAACTATCAATTATAATAAAAGTAAGGATAGGTACTCATAGCTAGGAACAAACAGTAATACATGGTAGCATCGGAGTCAAATTAATATGACGAGTGAGCTTCGTGGTCTACACACAGTTTTTGAAAGCGGGGAATAAGTCTTGACACCGCTCTTTTAAGAGTTTTTTTTCATGTTGTCGCCCTGTATGCAAACTTCAATGATGCTGAAAAATGTGCTTTAGGTTTTGTTAGAATTTTCAAATTTCTAATAAACAAAATCCAGTAATTACTGGACATATTAAATGGCAAATGGACTCGCGGCGCCCCTTCATCCTTTCCACGGTGCACAGTTTGGGAACTCCTGACGTAAGGCATTATTAATCATATTATTATTAATATTAATTATTTATTTGGTATCGTATGGATTGACAAAGGATTTTAAGAGATAAATCAAGATTGTTTAACCATGCCACATCATTGTCTGTTCAGGGTGACGACAGCTACAAGCAGGGTCATTGGCAAAGCATTAGGTAGTTGCATCTCTCTTGCCCTGTCTTTAACCTATTGATCGTTGTTCTAGTTTCTCTGGGAAGATCAAAGCCAGGGACCTTTTCTAAATGGTTAGTAATTATATGGCCGTTGATTGGGGGATTCTCCATCCAAGATTGCAATTAGAGGTCACTGCCGTCGACTTCATTATGCATTCCAAAGAAATGGTTTTCTGGAGTCCATTTTAAGAAAGTGTGTGATACAAGAATATATCTTTTGATTAAATTTTGTAAAATAATATAAATTTAATGATTCNCGTTGATTGGGGGATTCTCCCTCCAAGTTTGCAGTCAGAGATCACCGCTGTCGACTTCATTATGCATACCAAATAAATGGTTTTCTGGAGTCCGNGTCCATTTTAAGAAAGTGTGTGATACAAGAATATATCTTTTGATTAAATTTTGTAAAATAATATAAATTTAATGATTCCATATTTTTTTATTTGTTTCAGATTGTAGCGAAATTCTTATCAAAGCACGATTTCGATTTGATATGTCGCGCGCACCAGGTGGTTGAAGATGGATACGAGTTTTTTGCAAAACGGCAATTAGTAACACTGTTTTCTGCTCCGAACTACTGTGGAGAATTTGACAATGCAGGTGAGTTAAAAAATATTAAGATTATGAATATTTTAAAACGATTTATTTATATTAAAATGAATTTGTNCAATGCAGGTGAGTGAAAAAAAATATTAAGAGAAAGAATATTTTAAAACGATTTATTTATACTGAAATTAATTTGANATTTCGATTTGATATGTCGCGCGCACCAGGTGGTTGAAGATGGATACGAGTTTTTTGCAAAACGGCAATTAGTAACACTGTTTTCTGCTCCGAACTACTGTGGAGAATTTGACAATGCAGGTGAGTTAAAAAATATTAAGATTATGAATATTTTAAAACGATTTATTTATATTAAAATGAATTTGTTTAGGTGCAATGATGTCTGTGGACGAGAATCTGATGTGCTCATTTCAAATTCTGAAGCCGGCCGACAAGCGACGATTTGTCTACGACCCATACAATAATTCGCGACCGGTGACGCCACCTAGAGCGGTGACCAAGAAGAACAAAAAGTAGGATGGGGGAGAGGAGTGAAGAAGCAACAATTTAGTTGCACGAGGAGAAGTGTGAGCTAAAAAAAGAAAGGTATAGCATTAGAAATGAATAATAATAAAAAAAAAACAATAGAGGAGTGATAGAGTTAAGCAAATCACACACAAACAAAAACACACAGAGGGACACCGCATTCAAGAACAATTATGCAGAGAGGAAAGGTAGTGCAGCATCAGGATAGGCGTAAACCAGAAGGAATAAGTATAAGTAAAGTAGACAAGGAATAACGTCATAATGATGTAATAAAGGCCGCAGTAACTTCATTTTCATTCGTATAAATAAATAGTTTATGCATTGTTAATACATAAAAGAAAGTAAATAATAAAAAGAATTTTCTTTATAAATTGATTTTCGAGATTCCAAACTGTTGAATGAACAAAAATAGAGAGAAAAAATGAGGAGGACTCGAGTCGATACAATTAAGGGCGAGTTTGTTTAGGAGAATTGATTTTTTTTTGTATTCTATTGTTATGAAAAATTTATTATTTAAAAAAATTAACTTAAAGCAACAGATTTACTTGAAGATTGTTTATGTAGATAGGTAATGCAAAAGGGCAAGTGATTGGGCGAGCTGATTGAAGGACGAATGTTATAGTCCAGACAGGGATCGACACTAATTCTTAAACAATTGTATATCTGAGTAATACATACAACCACAATGAAGCTGGAAAAATTGTTAAAGAAAGGAACACTATTTAATTTGATTAGTTTATGTTTTTGTAATGAGCAAAATCAGTAATAATAATTATAATAGATTATATTGTAAGCATAATAATTAATCATAAAGATAATAACAAGAATAATTTTTAAGATATCTTTATTTTTTGCCCCCCAGAAACATTTATTATTTTAATTTCTGTTCAGTTTTAGTATTTCAAATAAACAACAAGAAAAATGAACCAGAATAAAATTATTGACCCATGCCAACCACCCAATGTAAACTTTGCAGATTAAATTGTTTTCTATATTGAGTGTATCAGTTGATATTTTCAGATCAGTGTATTTATCTTTGATTTTAATAGTCTACTGATTTTTATCGAATAAACTTTAAATTATATTACGATCTTGTTTTGGTTTTGAAAACTTTAAGCGTTTGTATAATTTTCTTTTTTTCCTTTTTCAATACAATTTTAATAAACCTTTATTGTTTCACGTTATCATTAAATCTGTTTTATTTCATTATAGGTTTTTGCCTAAAAATTTAATCTAAATTTATCTCAAATTTTGTGTTATCCTGTTGTGAATAGTGGATTAAAGCATTCTTAATAATAAAAGAACAGACATACACATTATTGACCTGTAAATAAATTACACTATTGATAATATATTTATATATAAAGAGATAAAAAAAAGAAAGTAACGTCAAATGAAAATGCCTCTCGTGTGTAAATAAGGAGTAATATTATTGAAATGATAAGAAGTGTTTTATCAACCTCAACAACACAGAAATATACACACATAGACTGCAATTTAGAATGAGGTCACAAAAACACAGATGATGTCTACCTTGGAAGAAGTATGTAATGATAAACGACAAGAAGTTAAAAAAACAGAAAATATACCATTTATAAAAAAACTAGAATAGAAAGAATTTAAATTGTTATCATATTTTATTGGAATGATACTTATAGTACGACGGTCGGGAAAGGAGAAGTGAGCACATAAATAAAACGATTTTCAATTAAGAATACTAATATAATATATTAACCCAATAATAATACTGATATCAGACAGTGTAATTGGTCAAAGTTACGACGTAAAGATAAACTCAAGGATTATTCGAAATGGGAGAAATTTATTCTATTTAATAGCAATACCAATTACATTATTTTAAAATACAATGTATTCATATAGTATCCAACTTTTACTTGTTTCTTTAATATATTATTTCCAATTTAATATATAAGATTATATTTATAGTTTCAAGGTCTAATTAAACTAAACCCCCATTTCATAAGAACATCCTTCAAGTTTCAACTGATCTTTATAGGAAAAGGATAAACCGAATCAGAAGCGAACTGTATCAAACGGGCATGTATAAAAGCTATCGGAATATAGTAAAAAAAACTTGTACAAAAACACTGCGTTTATAATACCATATATTATATTTGAATGAAGGAATGGATATAAATTCATACAATCAAAAAAAGGAATACAATATTTTCATTTTTAAAAAAGTAAAAACTAAAAAATTAAACATAATATGAAAGAAACATACAAATGATATTGATAATGATGATAATAATAAAGATATTTCATTACACAAGGAGCGTTTTGAAACCGCTTGTTTATTCAGGCACTTTTAAGTGGTCAGTACACTTTGGACGCAATCAGCGCTGCAGAAAAGCATTTCCTCTTTCACACAGAATCTACTTCCGATAAGTGATTTTCCACACTTTTTCCCCTCGCATTTGAAACAATTGCCGTGCCAGTGGATGTGCTTCCAGGAGACTCCTTGCTCGGTCGGCTCGATAATTCGCTTGCAGGAATGGCACTTGTCGGCATGGAATTCGTTGAAGCAGTTCAGACAAAGCGGCATATTTGTCTTTTCATCCGGAATGTACTTTTTCCCAGCCAGGGGAATGTCGCACTGGTAGCAACAGAAATGCTTAATGTGAAAGGTTGTGTTTTCAGCAGCAGTGTATTCGTTTGTGAAAATCAGTTCATCACAAGCCTTGCAGCGAGGTATCTTCAAAATAACTGCCAAATCTCTGGCACAATAGACATGTCCGCCATGGAAGAAGTACACTAAATCGGCGAGGAGGTCATTACACTTATGACAGACAAAGCATTGAGGATGCCAAGCCATTTCTTCCCCTGCTCTTTCAGCCTTCACCACCACTTCTCCTAAATGTATTTCCTTCTCGCATTGCCTGCATTTTATTTGCAATAAATTAACTTCTTCTTTGGGCATTTTTAGCTTGGCCAATCCTTCCACCAATCCCTCCTTTTCTGGAATTGAATCTTGCTGTTTCTTTTTCGGTGTTTCAACCACAGGATACATGTTCATATCCTCGATGCCAGGAATTTGACCAAATCGTCCTGCATTGGCACTCATACCAGGATAGGTTGAAAAATTCGGAGTAGGTGGAATAGAACCGAAACCTGAATCGTTACTCTTTGAACCAGCCATTTGCCCTGGTAATTCTTGGGCCGTTTCTAAAGTAAAGGCATTCACTTCGTCTTTGAAATCCGGATTGGTTAAATATTCATCAATAAAAGACTCCATTGGTCCAAGAATTTTATCATCTCCAAATCGAATCCTCTTTCTTCTTAAATCTTGTAATATTTGATCATACTTTGGACCGTTTATTACTCCACTTCTTGTGGTATCAGAATTCATTCCTAGAGCTGTAAGTTTCTGTTTTGTATTAGGGGTTAACTTGCACTGTAATNCCTAGAGCTGTAAGTTTCTGTTTTGTATTAGGAGTTAACTTGCACTGTAAAGGATAGTCGGGAACTAATGGAGAATCCTGAATTATAAGGGAATTTCCATTAAATGAAGCTGGATTCTCCAAAGCCGCAGAGACAATTGGAAAAACTGGATCATAAAGTTTGTTAAACGAAGATGGCAGTTTCAATTTTCTCATAGGTGTCTCTTGGTTCATTATAGACCCAAATCGAGCACTAGTAGGTTGTTTAACGTGAGCTGGTGAATTAAACTGGGTCGGAGGAAGACGACTAGGAGTTGCCAATATTCCTTTCAAAGTAACAAATCCATTAGCTGGTAGTTCTATATAGTCTTCATAGTTCGGGTCTAGATTATTTACAAAATTATTCGCGTCATTTTGAAAAGCTTCATCCGTTTTATATTTATTTCTAAACTTGGAAATGGGTCCCAATATAGGATCATTACCAAAGTTGATATTTCTATCTTGGAGATCTTGAAACAGACGATCGTAAATAGGACCATTCAAAACTGCACTGCGAATGCCAGTGGTGTTAATTTTCATGTCTTTTAGTTTATCTTTTTGTTTTAAATAAGGACTAATTATGAAATCGGGAATCATTTCGGGAAGATTGGAATGTACAGACGCTTTTTCCACAACAGCCATTGGCATTTCACGAACATTCTTTACCATTTCCGAGTTCATGATCATTTCTGCCAATTTATCAGGAACTAATTTTTCAATCATTAAGCTGCCATCGGGATTGAACATTTCTTCAATACGGCAATGATTTGTTTGGAAAGGATTTTTATCCACGATTGGCGAAGGTGGAGGTGGTAATTCGTCATCGTCTTCCTCTGTTACGTAACCGATAAAAGGCTGTTGCTTTTCACCAAGTCTGGTCACGTTACCTTGACCAACAAAATTTTCACGGATTGATTCCACGTACTTTTGGAACTGTTCTCTTTCCTTATCAGTCAAATTGTCACACAAGTTAGGATCCACATCATGAGCTGGAAGTTGGAATGCTAGGGCCTGTTTCCTACGAGCTGCTGCTTCGGTTCCGGAAATTGGAATGTCTTCGTGTTTCAATTGGTTCATGTAGTCTGCTATTAGTTCGGGTTCAACGACGTTTGGTGGCACCCAATCCAATTGGACAGGATTTTCAGCTATTTTTGATATTTTTATATCTGCAAAAAAAGTATTTGATTTTATATTAATATCATTTTAACCATATAATAAATTGGAANGCTATTTTTGATATTTTTATATCTGCAAAAAAGTATTTTTATTTTATATTAATATCATTTTTTACCATATAATAAATTGGATTGAATATTATATAATGAGAGTGGTAAATTTCGTACACGATGGGAAAGAGGTGACATAAAAAGGGCCGGAAAGGCCCATAAGCCTATACAGATACAGGTAAATTTAAATTAGTTTTTTTTATAAAAGGAATGTGTGAACTGAATGTTTGTTTATTATGAGTAATGTTTGTTTGCACGACGAAGGACGCAAAAATAAACAGAAAAATTCAATTTAATCATCGACTTCTGTTTCATAATAAGATGGATTTACTGATGATTCTTTCAAATTTGGTTCAAATGTGTAAATATACTAAAACATTAAATAATGCAAGTAATTCGTTTTTAACACATATTTACTCATTTTAGTTCCAGTTAATTGGATTTTGCGATAAATTTTGCTTAAAATAGAATTAGTTCTATTGATTAGTGTTTTGTATTTCAAAACGGTGAAAAAAAGATTTTTCACTCTTTTTGTGAACTAGAATTTCACATACTGAAATTGATGAAAGAATGAGGCACTTCCACAAACGGCATTGAAAAACGATCATTTATGTTCAATATGTTTGACTATTTCCATTACATTTTTAATAAAAAAATTATTTAAGAACATTTATATCACTTTTTTAAAATTTTATCCATATACTCTTAGATANAATTTCACATACTGAAATTGATGAAAGAATGAGGCACTTCCACAAACGGCATTGAAAAACGATCATTTATGTTCAATATATTTGACTATTATTTTCATTCCATTTTTAATAAAAAAAATTTATTTAAGAACATTTATATCACTTTTTTAAGATTTTATCCATATACTCTTAGCTCTTTATGTTAAAATATTATATACTTACATGCTGGTTTTGACCTTGTCTGACCGAGAACTTCAAACTGCGCCCAGCCCGTAGAGTCATCATCCAATGGGCAATCGTGTTGATCTTTTCTACATTTGCAGTTACGGCAAACTTTTCTCCAAAAATGCAGGTCCAATCCAGGACATTTGGAACCTAAATAAACCTTTCATTAAAATACGATCACTTGTGAAATGAAATCTATTTTACCACACTCTTTACAAGGCGCTCCAGCTCCACTTTCATGTCCCAGTTTTTTCCCTTTGCTCATCAATTCCCGTCTCTTTTCTAGCTCAGACAGCCATTCAGGCGCCTGAGAAGTCTCCACACAAGACTCAGCCATTGTTTTTTGTCCAGCGACAGATAAGTTTTTTAATATTTCCAAACTACAATGAATGATTAATCAATTGCAAAATATTGTATTATATTCAATAAGCAAACAAATTTACCTTTATTAGGTCAGATTACCTCAGNCCATTCAGGCGCCTGAGAAGTCTCCACACAAGACTCAGCCATTGTTTTTGTCCAGCGACAGATAAGATAATTTTTTTAATATTTCCAAACTACAATGAATGATTAATCAATTGCAAAATATTGTATTATATTCAATAAGCAAACAAATTTACCTTTATTAGGTCAGATTACCTCAGCACTCTAAATTTTCTGAGAAATTTTTTAACGATGAATCACCGGTTTCTTGGTATTGGCCGGTCGTGGCACAATGAACTGCGTGTATGGCACATTTGGTTATTTAAATGGATTAATACTTAAAATACGCCATTAAGCAAAATAAACTTTAATGATCATTTGCAANATTTGGTTATTTAAATGGATTAATACTTAAAACGCCATTAAGCAAAATAAACTTTAAACAATGATCATTTGCAATTTTTTTTAATTTTAAATTTGTTGTTGTCAAATTGCGCAACAACAACTCTGACAGGTGATAAACAAAATAACCGCCAAATTCGTTTTTCTGTTTGAGAGCAGTTTTTTATGTTAAATTGTGCGAAATAATGGACGAAATGGAGAACCTGCACTTCTACTTGGTGCATTGCGATGATTTGAGTGATAAGTCTGTTATGGATGTATGCGAAAAGGTACCTATCGTATAATATTGATGAAACAGTACAAATCTAATTTTCTCACATTTTTAGGATATTCGAAGCCGTTTAAAGTCAAAGCCAAAGATTACAGTTCTTGGTGAATCAGATTGCCTGGAGAAGAGTACAGAGGAATTGGAAAAGACGGATATTTTCGTCTTTTCCCAATTCGAAGGCGATGCTTTTGAGCACGTCCGGAAAGCTAAAAAAGCCTTGTAAGTTAGTGTATTTAGTATTATTTCTTTAATTATAGTGTTTTATTAGAATTCTAGGGATTCAGTGCCTTAGATATACTCTGGAAAATGACGTGGCTATTCCGAATAATGGGCAGTTTTGTGTTCTCAACTCGGCCATGTATGGACTGGTGATTTCTTTTACCAATATCAAGGACCCCGAGAAATCCAAATACATTAATTATGTAGAGCTCATGGGCGGCATTTGTGTTCCTCACTTGTCTCCCATGTGCACCCACCTGGTCGCCAATACAATTTTATCACACAAATATGAACAAGCCACTACTTCTGGGATAAAAGTAATGCGACTGGAGTGGATTAAAGAGGTCTGGGATCAGAATAAAAGTACAGTGATTTCCGCCACTGATCCTTCCTTTGACCAATTCAAATTGCCGGTATTTTACAATGCGAATATGACTTGTAGTAATCTGGATAACAAATTAAAGATGAAGATTGAGAAAATAATTATCGAAAATGGAGGCAATTTCTATCGGTCTTTAAAACCCAATGTAACCGATATTTTGATTGTTAATGAAAATGGAAGGGATTCGGAAAAGTTTAAAGTGGCTGTTAAGTACGAAAAACGTTGCCTAATTCCGGAATGGATCTTTGACAGCGTACAATCAGGATATGCTGTTTCTATGGGTGATTACGAGGTTTCCAGTGAAAGGAAATCATCCACCCCAAAGAAGGACAAAAAGGAGGATGTGCCTGAATTTTCTCTATCTCGCATTCAAATCCAAGGGTCTGGTAATACGACAGCCAATGAAACACAACTTAGTGTCAGATCGCACAGGCCACTGTCTCCAGTTGCAGATGAATCAGGTTGTAATGATATCTCCTCAGACTCTAGTTACAAGGAGATTTTAAAGGGGTTGACTATCACAGCGGCGAAAAAAGCAGGCCAATTTTTAGACGGATGCAGTGTGAGTTTACTATAAAATTTCGATCAAAGGAGGCAATGTAATAGTTTTGTTTTTTTTATAGATTTTCTTTAGTGGGTTTACTCCGTCTGAACTGACCAAACTTAACAAAATAGTGAGCACTAGTGGAGCTACCCGGTATGATGAATTAGATGACAATGTGACTCATGTAATTATCGGGAAGCGTGTGGAAAGTGAACTCAAATTCTTCAAGCAGCATAACATATTGTAAGACTGAACTTTCTTTATTCAAATCTATTGAAAAATCTTTATATTTAAACACCCAATGCTTCCTCTATAAAGTCCTTCATAATTATACACTGTATAATTATACATTATTCAAACACAAATGGTTTAATTATACAAATTTATAACTTTTTCAGTATTCAGTAT
>JXOV01009770.1:405-12719 GCA_001014945.1 Clogmia albipunctata | reverse complement strand
GGGTTTGTCCAGGTCAGTCTGTGTTTCAGCGCGTGCTGAAATATTGAATTTCCGATCATTAAACTGTTGAAACTAGTGAAAGACAAAAGTTGAATTACTTTGTTGTTGATGGTGCCATGTCCGAAATTGCTGAATGTGGCCTCCCAGCCATTTCTGTCTTCTCCGGTTTGAGCGTTGAAGTCACCAGCCAGCAAAATCATGTCAGACTTGGAGAACGAATCCAGGACCTCTTGGAGATGACCATAAAATTCGTCTTTTGAAGCGTCCGAACTTGAATTTGTTGGGGCGTAGACAGAAACGATGTTGGTCTTGATTTTTCCGGCAAGCGTCAGTACAGCAATCCTATCCGAGTACGGTTGGAAAGCCAACACGCTTTTGTCACATCTGATGACACGACAAAACCAACACCGCGCTCAATTTTTTTTCCTCCAGACCAGTACAGCTTGGCGGAAGGCTTTTCGGCCAAAAAGTGGAATAATTCTGTCCCTGAGCCGTGCTTTCGAACTTGAGAAAAAGCCGCAATGGAAATGTTGTACTGCAATAATTCCCTTGCAACCAATTTTCGCTGCTCAAAGTCTAGTCCAGTTCGGATATTCCACGCACCAATAGCGAAGTCGTCCTTCGTCGTTATTCCTCTTCTTTTCTTCTAGCCAGTAGCACTTTTTTCACCAACATCCTGAAGCCTCAATGTTGGAGCATCGGTTGCACCGAATGCGGTAGCCCGTTTATTCGCCGGAATCTAGTCAAATATTTATATTCGTTATGCCAACTACTATAAGAGTTATTTCTTTGTTTAAATTTAGGCGAACCGAGAATATAAAACGAAATTTTTTAAATGTTATTCTTTTTATTGAGTCTTTTTACGGATTTGACTATTATTCAAAAATTATTATATCGGAATCTTTGTACAGGCCTTTGAAATTGCAGGAGATATGCTGTTTCTCTAATAAAAGAAAAATCAATGACATTTTATTAGTAAAAAAGATAGTACTGAAGTAAAAATTAATTTATTGATACAAAATTAAGACAATATATGTATCAACCATTTAATCCTCCATCTGGCATATCATCCATTTCAAACACTTTATGGCCGCCCGATCCAGGATGTGTGTCCATTTCTCATTAAATAACGACTAATTACTATTTACGCATCACCAGATGAGCACACCAATAGAAATTTTGTTACAGTCTTCTATGGTGAACTCTGTAACATAAGTCGGTACTCATGATCGCATTAGTATGTAAAAGCCAGACCAACTCCCAAATTATCTATTTCTATTAAAAACACGATTTCACACAGAAAATTAAATTACGAAGGCATATCAATTTGATTACTGGGAGCACAATAGATCTTTAGGTCAAAGTGCGGGATCACCTCATTAGAATAAATTTGATTACACATAAAGTACAAAAAAAATATTTCATAAAAAAGTCAAGTCAACCTTCAAATAAATATAATATCAGAACTATTATTATGATCCTATGAAAAAACTACAATATAATTATTATGTTATATCAAGTTCATTTATCCATGTAGTCGTCGTGAGATTGCAACCGCGTAGGTTCGCCAATCTGACAACAAATTTTTCCACAAAGTCTTCTACAATTTGGGATGTCATTTAATCATGATGTCCGCAGCTGCCTATTACCTCATTTCTGTAACTGTAAATTGCATTTGCCTTGACCTCTTCGAAGCTTGTTCAAAGAAGTCCAGATTTTCTTGGGTAGTTCAAAGCCAAGAACCTCCTTAGATGGAGAGCTCATCATCATCGAAAATATCGTTTATATATTGAAATTCTGGTTATCTTGATTTTATTCTAGCTGCAATTAAGCCAAACAAAAGGGAGTCTTCCTTGTCCCTGAATTTGTTATAAATGTTATGGACCGGCTTTTCCCGTCTAGTTATAAGTGAAGCAATATTAGAAAGAACAGTCAACCACCACACATCCCGTAATTATTCGTATAGCCTGGTTAAGTTGTACTGTTTAACCAACTAGAACATGCAAGTTTCTGAATACTACTTACTTTCGTAGCGATCTTCTTGGAAAGTCCTTTTTTGTTCTCTCTCGTTTGGTGTTCTCGAACTAAAATTAACTAATACCCCATTTAAATTCCAAAAAACTGAAGAGAGAACAACAATTACACAATAAACGCCTTGGAAAATTCAAATACTAAAAACTACTACTAAAAAAACAATTATTGAGAATCAGAAAAAACTAAATATTCACATTTCCAGCTATCTTCGAACAAATTCAAATTTTATTTTCTTGCATTCAAAACGCCAAATTCTAATCTTCGGCTAAATTGCTAATATATTGGTTTAAAAATATAAAAATGTTTAATATACATTATAAATTCAAATTGCTAAAAATTTACAAATAAAAAAGTTTAACATTTCAATAAACCAATATAATAATATTTTATAAGTTATAGCTGACAAGAACAGATACATCTTTTTATTCTTTATCCGCAAAATTGTATAATCAAAAACATGATGACACTTGAATGATAAAGACATCGTCAACCGACAACAAAAAATAGATGTGGACACTTCCTTTCATTATTCAAGCTTACATGAAGAAGGTGCCGTTAACTTTAAGGAGAATATTGCATAGATTACAAAAACAGTTGTGATAAATACAGAATTAACTATGAATATGAAGTTGAAGACCAATCCATACCCGGGAGTTGGTGCTATGGCTTAATTTGCCCAATTTACAAGAAAGGAGACATGGAGAATGAACTATTGAATTTGTAGAGGAATCACTCTTCTGAACTCTTCTCAAATATTCTCTATGAGAGATTGAGAGCTTAGGACCTTGGACAGATAAGCGGAATCAGATCAGGGAGTTCAACTAGCAACCAAATATTTATATTACGGCAACACCTGGAAAAGTTTTTACAATATGACAGAAGATTTTTTCACTTGTTCATCAAAGTTTTCTGAAGCAATGTATGATTATGCGCCTGAATAACCTTTAAAATTAGTTAGGTTATGAGCAATGACTATGTCAATTTAAAATAAGAAACAACGTCTCACTTGATACCTTGAATGGTCTCAGACAGAGGGATGCTCTAGCAGCAAGCCTCTTATTCAACATTGCTCTCGAAAAAGTAATTAGAGATTTGCAGGTCAATAAATCCACACCTTACTACAAGTCTATCCTTCTTTTAGCGTACGCGGAATACATCAACATAGTGGCTAGCAACTTGAAGATGAAAGAAGTTTTTATTAAATCTGAACTCAAATTCAACAGACTCAGATACTCAGGTCATCTCATTCGAACGGATACCAACCTAACATAAAAACATGTGCTTCAATCTAGCCCTGGGGGAGAGCAAAGTACGGAACAATGGTATGTTATTTAAGTATGCATAAACCATTAGGAAAAAAAAAACTTTTCGGTTATCATCGATAAGATTCTTTTTTATTTTTACTATTTACTAATTACAAGTTTATCCCTAATTCCTATTGACATTTTTTTATATTTATAGTGCCTGATCCTTTATAGTCCCTGATTCCTGTCCGACATCAACCTTTCCAATTCATCACGAGTCTTTGAAGTTATGGTCACTGATGGCTAATGGCGCTTATCTTCTTGCTCTCATCTTCTTTATTTGTCATCGAGGGAAAGAAACCGATCTTTTCATTCATTTAGTCATCATTGTTACGCGATATTTATTTAGAATAAGGTTAGGAATATTTGTAAATATTGTTATAAATTAGAAGACTGTACATTCATTGTATATTTTTATAGTATGTATTTATAAGAGAGAAACATGTTAATTTAAGTATAGGACCACACCATGTTTTAGAAAGACAAATTATGTGTATATATACATTAATATTCATTTTGTTTAATATTTTAGTTTAATTATTAATTTTGTAAAATCAGTTTCGTTCCACTTTTAAATTAATTTACATTTTCTAAAATCAGATTGTAATGTCTTGTAAATCCAATTCAATTTGTGTTCAATAATTTTTTTAATCATAAAATTATTATAATAAAATGTATTGTAAATGTAAAGTGAAATCCAACGTTTAATTACTATAATAATAAGCTGTTAGAGATCTTAATTTGTCTTTTGGAGAGTGGTTTTGATTTCATGTGCTTCACTTTTTTTTCCTTATGTCATTAATTGAACAGGTGAGTAATTTAATTCCAAGTTAAACATGCTATCAAATCCAAATATCACATATCTAATATTGCTTTACCCTTTCGCTGAATTTATCCATCTAAGTTTGTATGGTATTTCAAAGACGGCAAACCGCGGTTTTGCAGTATTGTCCATATTGAATATTGAAAACAGCTCAACTGTCAATCGTTTCCATTTTCTAATTTCGTTATCGTTTATTGTGACTATTAATAATTTTAATAATTAACACGAAAAACATACTGTTGTCGGAACTTTTAATTTCGAAACACAATTAAAATCGTGTGTAGAATTTAAAAGTTTGCACTGATTTTTTTATATTTTTTTCTGATTTATCAATCACTTTTTCCCACATTTTCGGCATTGCAATGGGTGGAGACAGCCCATACCATTTTGATCCACCATTATATGCAGAACTACCGGCTAATTTAATATCTTTGTAATTTACAACTATTGGAATCCATGTAGAGTATGGCAGAGAGAGAGAGAGAGAGAATAAAATTTTAAAATAAATTTAAACCTATCAGATTAAATCAAAAGGTTGTATATTTTGATATTTAATGTTTTATATGGTTTTATAAATTAATTTTTTTCATTATTAAGAATAAGTTAATTGTGCTCCACCATGTAGAAGAGGCAAGGGTCCTGTTTGATACAAATTAGTAGGGCCCCAAAAAAATCAAATTAAATCAAAAGTTCTTCGTGTGTTATACGTGTAAATTAAACGCGCGTGAGAAAGTTGATACGGCTAAGAAAAGACTCATTTATTACAATTTTTAATAAGCGATGAAATAATCAAAATGCAGAATTGGTACATTCTTCGTCCTCGTCAGAAGTTGCTTGAAGAAAAACGGTAATCGAATGCAGATAGAAAGTAGTGAGCATCACATGTTTGGAAAAATCGTGTGATGCTACATTTCTTTTCATAACATTGAGCCGCTTTTAAACTGTTTATTAATTTTATGTTAGTGTGTAATTAAATTCTTTGAATTAAGTCTTTATGTTCAAAATCCTCGACATAAGGTTTGTTTTAGACCCAGCTCCTCTTATTAAAGAAGCGTATTTCTTCGTATTTTATATATGTTTTTAATTACATAAGTTATTTACGTTTTTATGCCATCAAAAACGAGCTGTTAATCCAATTAACAACATATATAAACGGTTTTGTGATTAAAAATTTATTAAAAATTCATATTTTATTTTCGAATTTGTCAATCTACACTTTTAGCGTAGAACGAGTTGCTGTAATTTTTGAAAAAACAATTTTGATGTCATATTGGTCATACTAAAATTAAACTATGTCAGAAGAGAGAAATGTCAGCAAAAAGTCAATTTTGATGCAATGCACTGCGCAATCCCAAATTATTATGCTTGGCATGTGCACAAATTCCACTAAAAAATGGCCAGAGTCTCTTTCACTCTAACTCCCATACAATTTCTTTTTCTTTCTCGCGAAATGGTCCCTCTAAAATATATACGCGCTTTCTATTTTTGAAATGTGGTACATTCGATTACCAAATTCTTTCTCGCTCTTTGTCCCGTCGTCCCTTTCAGATCGACCGTTTATTTAAATTATTATTGCATTATTATTATTGGTTTAAACATACACGATTTCATTTCAGCAGTGTATATTTAAACTGCTTTTTCAAAATTTAACGGCAATAAAAATATTAACAAACCGGGTTAGCCGTGAAACTTGTAAAATTAATAATAATAATAATTTTGTAAGAAAAAAACTTAAAAATTGATTAACATTATTTTATCTAATTGTGGGGCACATTTCAGCTAGAAATTGTAAATAAGTGGTTCGAGCGCGTACAGTGAGTGTGTTTAACGGGTGACTTGGTGCGTTTTGGAGTGAAACGAGGCAATATTTTGATTCGCGAGTTTTGTTTTTTATTCGCGTCTTTCTCCCGAATTGGCCTCTTTCCGCTTATCAGGAGAGGTGTTGGGTGTCGAGGACGGGCGTGCGACTTATGTGGCCACTTGCATAGATTGATGGTGGAGTGCATGAGAAGCAATGCTAGAGGACAGCTCTGTCCCAATAAATACAACAACAACAACGAGTTCTTCTTCGATAAACAACAATAATAATGCCTCTGGTGCGGCGACAATGACAGCGGGCAGCGGCAGCAATAGCGGCTCATCGAACAGTAGCAGTGGTTCTGGCGGTGGCGGTGGAGGCAGTGGTTCCACGAAGCGGGACAAGAGCGACTCTTCCAAGAAGGGCAATACGAACAGTGGCGACTCCTCGGGCAGCTCCCCGACCACGGCAGGCAGCAAGTCGTCCGGAGCCGGCAAAATGGAGCAAAACAGCGGCGGAGGAGGTGGCGGCAGCGCTGAAAAGTCGTCGAAAAGGACGAACAAGGGCCAGGAGAAAAAGTACTCGGATGAGACGAGCGGCGGCGGGACGACGGGGCCCGGGTCAGTAACCATGCCGTCGTCCAACAAGTCGTCACCCTCACAGCACTCTAATTCGACGTCGCCCAAAGGCGGCGACCTCAACATGTCTCCCCCTAACCAGCCAGGAGCCAGTCCGCTCCTCAACAACAACTCTACGGGCACCCTCAACTCCCCCTCACCGTCTACGGGCTGTAAAGATAACGGTGAGATTGTTAATCCTTAAACATTTGTGTTGTTATTTGATAAGTTATTTCAAATATTTTTAAAATTCTTAAATTCATACAGCATTTTTCTACACTTTGGATGTTATTTTTAATGTTTATTTCGTTTTATAATATCATCTAAAATTGCTTATTGTCCAATTTCTGATCTTGTCTTTATTTAACTATGTCAGGATCGGGATAAATTCTTTAACAGAATATATGACAGAGTCATAGTTTTAATTATTCTATGTTGTCTTCAAAACTAAATTCTAAGGCTGGTTTAACTTATGTTTAAAAATTCGAGTTAAAAAATTAAACATCGTTTATACTTACAACAAAAGAATAAGTTCTCAATATACAACAATTAATTTTTTATAACAGGACAACCATAATTTTATAAGTCACAATACTATATTCCCTACAAATATTTGATTTTTATTTTATAATGTAAATTTAATAGTTATTTATATAACTGTAATATAAGGCATTATTGAACACTAGGGTCCTTTAAAGCCACGATCGTAGCGAGCGTTTTAAAGGAGGCTCCTGTGTTTAATAAAGCTTATCGATCGTGTTTTAAACAAAATTTTATGCATTTTTAATTGAATTAACACAAAAACCTAAATAATTCTCGCTTTCATTAAATTTAATATTTCTCCCATTTTTCTGTTTCATACAAAACTATATATGAATGTCTATAGGAAATATCATCTTCTCCCTTATGTTCTTAAATAGTTTCTCATTTGCACAAGTACTTGTTTTTCGTTTCATTTAAATTTAATACGTCCGTGAAAAACCTTTTAAACACTTGTACTATAAAACGAATTGGAGAGAAGAAATTTGAGTGTCAAATTATCAATTTTATATTCAGATCATTTTAAGTTTGTAACCAAATAAAAAGGGTCGTAATTGATCAGTTACAATTAACTAAAATCATTTGAATTGCAGCAAATTCGACGGCGCCTTCAACTCCGATATCGGTGCCGCCCAGCACAACGCCCAAAGCCTCGAATTCGTCAGTGGGGAACGCGTCGATGGATCCCACGTCGCAGGACAACAACGATTCGGGTAGCATGTCGGACGATCTGGCGCTCCAGAATCTTCTCACCGCGGTGACGTCGACGAGTGCAGCAATGACCCCTTCAACACCCTCGTCGACGGCAGCGGGCAACATGGGTAGCCAGTCGGACCCCATGGACGTGCTAAGGGTGGGCGATCTGCTGGACTCGGCCAATATGGGTCCAGGGAGCGGAGATCAACCAATGATGAACGAGAATGGTCCTGGACCCCATCAGAACAACCCAATGATGAACCCCAAAAGCAGTTGTCAGATGGGAGGATCAGGCGGTGGCGGCGGAGGAGGAGGGGGTTCCAGTATGGACTATATGCAACCACAAAACAGGATCTTCGTCTTCAGCACGCAGATGGCTAACAAGGGCGCGGAAATGGTCCTCAATGGTCACTTTCTATCTATCATTGCATACCATTGTTCACAGCCCGACACTAAGAAAATTTTAGATGTAAGTAGTCTTCTAAAAGTCGCTTATTAGAAACTTATTCGGAAACTTAATGATTTGCCAATTACCCGATTATCTGATGGAAGTGATTGACTTCTTTTGTGGCCTTTAAATTAACCCGTCGATCAATTAAGTTGCTTCTATATTCGATCGAATATAGGATAGTAATTTATTAAAATAATTTTCTTGGGAATAACACATTATCCACTCTAATATGAGTATTATATATAGTTTTGTCTATCGTTGTTTTCTCAAAAATTAAGTTTGTGAAAAATACCATAAATTAAATTATATTATAAATAGTTGGGTTTAAAATATATTTCTTTTAATTGAATTATTGGTTTATGGTAGGCAGAACCTGCTCAGGGATTATTATTTTTAAATATATTAATAAGATTATTGTAACAATGCACGTTAACGTATCATCCTATTAAATCACCCTGCTGGCCCTAAATAACTTATGGCTATAATAATTGCTAAATTTTTTTTCGTGCTCATTGTGATGGGATAGGATAAAAGTGCTTATTACTCGTGTACTCGGCATACGGCACCACATACTAGGGCAGTACACTAGATCTGTACACTATTACTTGAATTATTATCTATTATGAATCTATTCTCTCTAGGACCGATACTAAAACATTACCTAATTTCTATTAAAATACATAGTTTCATATTTAAAATCTCTTATACTAAAAATGTTTATTCATAATAAATTAATCCAATAGAACTATTTTTTAATCAAATCGCTTGTACGACTATATTCTATTGTGGAAATTTTGAACCAAAAAAATGCATGAAGCCCCATTTAATCCAATGTTTTTTTTATTAAACAAATATATGTTTAAAAACAAAAGCAGAACACAATATATACGATTTATTTTAATTTACTTTCTTAAAATGGAGTTAAAATAATATTATCTAAGAAGAAGCACAAGTGTATCTATATTAAGATTTTTCTACTATAACTGCAACGTTTTTACTAGGGTTTTAATTTGTTTTGTTTTTATGAATGAACTTTGATTCCAAATTCTAATACTGATCCAATTCCAGAATTATCCGATGAAGATGGGCCAGTTCAATCGAGGCAACCCGATAATGGGCAACTGGATGCAGCAGCAACAGCATGGGCCGGGTGGAATGAACATGGGCGGAGGGGGAGGAGGAGGTGGCGGTGGAAAAATTCCTGCCAAGAGTAGAGGAGGAAATATGTCGCAGCGGGGGAAGGCTGCACAGTTGGCGAATCAGGCAGCGGCGGCCGCGGCTGCTGCAGCTAATGTTAATATGGGAGGAGGGATGGGGGGCGGTGGGATTGGACCTGGAGGACCACCAGGAGGCGGTGGTGGAGGAATGCCAGGAGGGGGACCGGGAAACATGATGTTTTCGGGAGACAACAGTTCAAATGCGGGCAGCGACGGGCTGGACAGTGGCATCATGCCGGACTTTCCGCCGGAGGAGATGAGTCCGATGGCGAACTCGGCCGGCTCCATAACCGGCCTGCAGGGGGTGAAGATCCCCGACGAGAATCTGACGCCCCAGCAGAGGGCGCACCGCGAGGAACGGTTTGCGACGATCCGGAAGATGCAGATGATGCTCTTCCCGGAGGACGTGGGCGGAAATCGACCCGGTGGAGGAGGTGGTGGTGGTCCGATGAACACGTCGCCGGGCGGAGGCAGTGGTGGTGGAGGCGGCGGCGGCGGCAACGGTGGACAGGTGGCGACGAGCAGCAGTGGGGATTGTGCCTTATCGAACAGTAATACTAGTGTAATGGGGAGCGGGATGGTGGACGCTGGAGGAGGAGGAGGTGGACCAGGAGGGGACTGTGGGATGATGTTTGCCGGCGGCGGCGGAGGAGGACCTATGGGTGGTCCGAATGCGATGCCTCCATCGATGGGAAATGGACCGCCGGGCGGTGCAGGAGGCCGGTTTCAAAGGCACGCTTCAATGCCGGGTGGACCGATGCCTCACGGAGGTGGTCCACCCCACCACCCCTCAATGATGAACCACCCCGCTCAAATGGGCAATTTCCAGGTGAGATGCAATTTTAAAGATAACAATAGTTTATTTAATAACCGACAAGCTAACGGAGGCAGGTTTTGGAAAAATTAAGAAATAGTTATTTGTGCTCAACGGCACGGGCCTAAAATGAACTGTTTTTAATATATTTCAAAACGACTTCTGAATTTGTACATTAAGACCAAAGCCGCATCTGGTTGGTGGTTTTTATTGTTAAAATGAATACTAGACAGATGCATATTGTTATCTAGATTCTATCTTGTACCGAATTTAACAATATTTTCTTAAAATTTCAATACTTTTTGACTGAATTAAGTGAGAGAATTTTTGCAATGTTTTTCGCATTTCGGCACAAAATAAGTAATATTCAATTTATTAAACCCAAAAATTATTGTCTGAAGTAGTTATTACACGTATTTAATCACTTTAAAAGTCTTTTATTATAATGTTAACGCTAATTTTCTTGTATACAAAATCAAAACAATGGATGGTATCCAGCTGATGACGTTTCACTACTAATACCACCACAGATCCATGCAACCTTTTTGCTAATTACCGTTGCATTAAGACAATTTTTTTCACTAAAGTAGATTCCAAATTTGCACTAGTACGATAAAGTGAAGCATTACGAGAAACAAGTCGATGTTGAATATGTAAAACAAAACTAATTATAGATTAAAACTGATCATTTAAATCACATTTGGAAACCAAATCCAACATTTAAGAAAAACTTTACTTTTGGTGATTTAATGGAGAAAATTAAAATTGATTAATACATCTTTATTTTCTTAATTTTTACATAACAAACTTATTTTGTAACTAAGATCTACAATTATAATCTTAAGTAATTGAATATGAAGACATTATTTTAGTGTATTTAAACGATTTTGTTTGGCTGCGTGTATTGAAACATGTATAATCCAACGGTGCTTAAATATGAACGACTTTATACAGGAGGTATTGAATTTTTTAATAGAATTGTTGAAATGTGATTGTAAACGTTTCTGAAATAAACAATTCAACTAAGAAATTTATTTCAGTAAGAAAAATCTCTAATATCCACATTATTATTTTAGGGACCTCCCAACTTTCATTCGGCCAACGGAATGGTGGGTAACCCTGGAGGACACAACATGCCGCCCTTCAATGCAATGTCGAACCCTGGCCTCGGTGGAATGCCCAACCAGCAGCGCCTGATGATGAACGGAGGCGAAATGGGCGGCCCAGGCGGTCCAGGAAACCTGCCAGCCCCTCCGCCCTACCATCAGACGCAGAGATCTTCGTCCGTACCGATCCCGAACAATCACCAGCAGCAGCAACCGTCCGGTCCAGGAGGTCCAGGCAACAATATGATGCGGGGAGGCCCCGGAGGCATGGGTCCCAACTCAGGCATGCCCTTTCACCAAAAGGACTGGCCAGGCGGCGGAGGTCCTGGACCCGCGGGACCTGGCCTCAACATTAACTCGAATAACAACAATAGCAACAGTATAGGTAAGATCAGTTAAAGCTTATTTCTCTCTTCAGACTCTGAACATCCCTTCCTTTCCATGCTTTTTGTTGGTTTTTTAAATAGGAGTTTCAAAAGGAATTGTTGTAATTATTTTAGTAATTCAAATTGTGTTATAGTTTATCTAATATTTTATCGATCTTGTTATTGCAATGATTTTCATTTTTTGCAAACGAATATTTATTTAAGTATATTGTTTAAAACCTGAACCTAATATTATTAATTACTTTTTTTCAAATTAATTTTCGAAAGGTTAGGTTTTCGACTTCATTTTGAGTTTTGCAATGCGTCACTTTAACCCAGTAGTGAAAATTTTGATTTTTTTTCACTAGTGAGTGATGAAAGTTGTCATAAAAATTTATCAAAATACGACGCCATTTTAAGAGGATCGCAACAAGTTTTTGTCCGGAAGTAAAATTTTATAACTAAGAAAGGATGTAAAAGTAATTTTTGCACTCCCTTATCAAAACATACGGTTTTCGATATCCATTTGAGTTTCGTAATGTTTCACTT